>ML384106.1:0-38001 GCA_005239525.1 Nicotiana knightiana | reverse complement strand
TATATGGAATATGGGAAAGGTTATGGCGTTATATACGCACCACCACCTGATCAGCTGGTATACGATGATGATTTTACCCACAGTGGTCGATATGATATGATGGGATGCCCTCAGAGGCTGATTATTTTATGAAACATATACCTATGCATGACATGACATTCATACGCATACACATGCTGCTAAAAGTGATTTATGATTTACGAAGTTATTTAGACTTACAGGTTGAGTCATGTACTCTATATTTCTTCCATGTCTCTTATGTACATTATGTGCCTTACATACTCGGTATATTATTCGTATTGACGTCCCTTTTTCCTGGGGACGCTGCGTTTCATGCCCGCAGGTCCCGATAGACAGGTCGAGAGCCCTCCAAGTAGGCTATCAGCTCAGCGGAAGATGTTGGTGCACTCCATTTGCTTCGGAGTCGCTTGTTTGGTTAGTATGATTTAGACGGGTATTGTTTGGTATGGTGGGACTCTATCCCAACCTTTATAACATTTATGTACTCTTAGAGACTTGTAGACATATGTCGTATACGTGAAAGATTGTACGGCCTTGTCGGCCTATGTTTTGAATTTATAAATGATTATGTTATCCTATTAGGCACGTATGTCACGTGTATATGATAATGTAATAAGAAAGATACGTTATGTTGGTACTCGGTTGAGTAAGGTATCGGGTGCCCGTCACGGCCCATCAGTTTGGGTCGTGACAAGATGAGATCATTGGACCTAGAATGGATACTATCGCATTGATTACAGTATGTATGGAGGAATAATATCGGGAGTGGGCTTAGGATTTGGCTTTGGTTCTTGTCGGACTAAGAGAGCTCCATGAATTATAGATTTGATAAGCGGTTATGAGTTTTTGTGTGTTTCTTTCATCATCAGCAACGTACGAAGGTTTTGGAATGAGGTTTTATTTGATACGAGGTTTATTACCGGTACCGGGTTTGTTTTGAGCAGTTATTGTGATCGAAAATCATTGCCACTGCGAGTTATGTGGTATATCATGTGATTACATCTTGGTTATGGTTATGGATTGATACAACTTGTTCTTACTTATATAGTGTGTAGATGCGAGGTTCGGGTCTTGTAAGGAATTCCGAATGTTGGAAATTGAGTTCTAAAATTTACGGACTAAGGTTAAAGTAATGATTTGTAGTTATGACATGTTGTCAGGCTTACATGTATTGGGGGACAAGGGATCACCCCCAGGTATGTGCATGGTAAGGTTACATAGCAATTTGATGGCTTTGGAACGACTCTGGCATGTTTGAGGACGAACGTATATTTAAGTTGGGGAGAAATGTAACGACTCGACTGGTCTTTTTGACCATTGCATTCCGTTCAGCCGTTTGAAGTCTTGAGTAGCTTCATATGATGTATTATGACTTGTGTGAATCGTCAGTTTTGATTTTTAGGTGTTTCGGAATTAGTTTGGAAGAATGAATTTCATGTTTGAAGCTTTAAGTTGGAGGAGTTGACCAAGTTTGACATTTGATTATTTGACCCCGGATCGAAATTTTGATGGTTTTGTTAGGTCCAGATAGTGATTTTGGACTTAGATGTTTGCCCTAATTTGCACTGGATATTTCTGGAAGGTTTCGGCATTCATTGCGAAAGTTGGAAATTTGAAGGTTTGGAATGTTCATAAGTTTGATCGGGAGTTGACTGTGGTAATATCAGGTTCGGATTGTGGTTCTGAGAATTGAAAGAGCTTTGTTATGTCATTTGGGACTCTTTTTGCAAAATAATTGAGCTCATTCCGAGTTGATTTGATATGGTTTGGCGCGAGTCTTGAAAATTGAAACTTCAAAAGTTCATTAAGTTCGATTTGAGGCGCGATTTGTAGTTTTGATGTTTTTATGCGTGATTTGAGGCCTCGAGTAGGTCTGTGTTATGTTATGGACTTATTGGTATATATGGACGGGGTCTGAGAGGCTCGGGTGAGTTTCAGATACGGTTTAGATCATCTCGAATGGTTTTGCATTGTTGGTTTTCTGCTATTACCTGTTGCTTCTAGTGTTCTTCGCGATTGCGGATGGACAAGGGTGTTTTGGTCTGCAGTGAATATGTTCATCGTGTTCGCTTGATGGTGAATGCGTTCACTTATAGTTAGGGCCGGTCTTCATCGCGTTCGCATCTGCTTCTACGCGTTCACGTAGTGATTGGCTGAGCTGGGCAGGATACTGGTTTCCTCTTCGCATCCGCGATGTTGTTCCTGCAATCGCGTAGTTCTGTCAGCCTTGTGTATCGTGTTTGCGAGGCTTTTGCTGCGATCGCGTAGAGTATTTCAAGGATAGTGTATTTTTCTTCTTAGTGATCTTCTGCGATCGCGATTCATTAATTCGTCCAGTGGTTATAAATACTCTATATTCGGAGGTTTCGACCATTTTAGCATATTTGGAGCTATGAAGCTCGGATTGAGGTGGTCTTTGAGGCGATCTTCACCACATGGATTGGGGTAAGTGTTTCCTACTCGATTTTGATTATATTTCATGAACCTATCTTCGTTTTTGGCATTTGAATTACGAATTTCAAAGAGAAATTGAGGGATTTTGTCTAAAATTTCATAAAGTAAATTTTTGAGTTTTGAACATCGATTCGGAGTCAAATTTGAGTAACTAATATGGTTGGACTGGCAATTGAATGGGTTGTCGGATTTTGTGGGTTTTGTATGGTTCCAAGGTGCAAGCCCGAGTTTGACTTTTTTTGTTGACTTTGGGATTTTGGTTAAATATTCAACCTTTATCGATTGGGTTTGTTTCATTTGGCATTATTTGATGTTCTTGAGTTACTTTTGGCTAGTTTTGAGTCGTTCGCATGTAGGTACGCATGGGGATGGCATTTCTAGAGTATTGTTTGGCTTGCTCTGTATTGGATTCGCCTTGTTCAAGGTAAGTAACACTTCTAAACTTGGTGCTGAGGTTATAAACCCCTGAATATACGTGTTTTGCTTGGTGTTGAGGTGATGCACATCCTAGGTGAGGGCATGTGGGCGTGCACCGTGTGAATTATTACTCGGAGATTTTGTGCTATTGTATAGTTATCTATCTTGTTTTTATTCATAAAATCCCTATGTGTTAGAGTAATTGGGTTGTGATCCATGTTAGAGATCATATTTAGGCCATGTACTTATTCTTTTGGGACCGACAAAGGTCATTTCTGTTGTTGAGTTATTTGCTTAAATTGCAATTACATACTTAGTCATATTCATTCATTCGCATATCATATCTCAGTCTCCTTTATCATTTGTTGCCACATAATGGTATCATTGTTTGGGTTGATTGGCATGAGATTTGTGAGCCCGAGAGATTGGAGAGATTGATGAATGAGTGAGGCCCAGGGCCTGATTATTAGTGATATGTATGAGTTCGGGTTGCACGCCGCAACATGCATTATTGATTCATGATTGGATCGGTATGCACGCCGCAGCATGCCATGATTGGCTTATATTAGCGTTTGGGCAGGATCCGCCCCTCAGGAGTCTGACATACCAGTAGTGAGCTCAGGTACTGATGAGTGCGAGTGCCGAGTGCAAATGCCGAGTGATTTAGAGTGTTGAGTGATAAGGAGGTACTGAGTGATTTAGAGTGTTGAGTGATTGGGAGATGCTGAGTGATTGAGCGTGTTGAGTGAGGTTGACTACTCCGAGAGCATAAGCACACGAGTTTATCACTGTGGTGCATTAGATTTGACATGCATACTTGACATGTAGGTATAGCGATGCATTTTCTCATGTTGTACGGTATTGTGACATTCATGACTTCACATGCATATTGATACCTAGGCATAACGATGTACTTTACTCATGCTATCTGATAATGAAACATTCTGTTGTTGAACGTTTTTGGGAAAAATCACAGTATTGTTACATACTCACATTTTGGTGATTTCGGTAAAATATTTGAGTTTATTGTTATACCTGAAATGCATGGCTATTTTCCGTAAATATGAACAAGATGAAAATAATATCTTTGAGTATTACTTGTATTGTTTTCATTATATTGTTACGAGTTGTTCTTGGCTTTTGGTGTTGCTTGGCTGTTGGTGTTGGACTGTGACTGTTGTCCAAGCTCGTCATTATTTTCAACGTAAGGTTAGGTTTGATGCTTATTGAGTACATGTGGTCGATTGTACTCATACTACTCTGAACCTTGCGTGCAGATTTTTGATGCTGATGTCGCTGTGCATGGTGGGAGCTGGCATTGAAGATGAACATGTGTTTCGCTTATAACTGCCTCTTGTTCATGGTAGCTTTAGATTTATAAAAATTGGTTTATGTACATTTCGAACAGATGATGTATTTATTTCATACTAGCTTTATAAACTCTAAATCTTAGAAGTTCATGATTTGTATTACCAATCCGTGGGATTTTTATACAAAAGTTCAGTTATTTCATCATTTATTTTCTCAGTTTATCTCAAGTCGGGTTAGGCGCCATCACAACTAGTTGAATTTTGGGTCGAAACAAAATTTCAATACTTTGCAAGGCGAACTTTGATAATAATATAGCCATTTTTGGAACTAGCAACCATCTTCTTGAAGATAAGTCTTGGAAGCTCCTCCATCTTACATGAAGTCGAAGTGATGCTCTTCCGTCCGACTTGCTTCTCTCTTCCTCAGACTCACATAACACTATGTGAAATAGTTGCGGAAGTGGGAGGTTTGTGTTTAATTAAGCAATTTACACACAGTTATTATGAATGTCTATCTTTATGATGGTGATATATAGTGCATTTGATAATTTCAAAAGACAAATGTCTAAAAATGTGAAGATTTCAGATCCATACGCCATATTGCTATGTCTTAGTAGACGTGAATACTTAGAAGGATAAATTAAAACACAAAATAAGTTATTTCTAAGAACAAAATAGAGTTCCCAACTAGAGATCTGATTTTGGAATCTAGGTGGTTCCCCTAAAAAGAGTTATATACTATCTAAGAACACGCTAATCGAGGAACAAACAATATATATACTTAGATAATTGATACTTTAAAATGATAAAAGTACATCGAGATATTTGTCGCAATGCTTGTCCAATATACGCACAGAAAGTTTGAGCTTATAACTTACAAATAAAATCAAACCCAATAAGTGATACACAATTAATAATCCTAAATCTCTAGGAGTCAAGATGCGAATACCATATCCCTGTATTTTCATATCCTAAGATAAACCTTTGATCCAAAATGAGTATCAGATGACGTAATGCTCTCAAACATGTCCAATCACCTTGCCATTCGTGTGGCAAAACGAGTAACCTATATATATATATAGTAGTAGGTTTCAACCAATAAAATTTGCATAATGCTATATTCAAAGAACAACTGCATTGAAAATCTGAAAAAACAAATCAAACCTATATTGGTTAGAATTCGAATTTGAGATTCAAATCACTCATGTTCACCCTCGATAATTTGTCGTTCATGTTCTTTCCTATGAGATTATACTCTTCTTCTAATTCACAGGGAAAAACAAATGAAAGAGCCGTGAACGTTGCTTGTCCACCAAAAAGATCTTCTAACTCATCACTCCTAACTTTGATTTTCGTCTCAGAAACACTAATGGCTGGAAGATTTTATTTTATAAATACAATTTAAAGTAGAAACTGAAGTAAGAAAAATGGAGGGAGGGGCAATAAGTAAAACGGGTTGAAATCTGAGAAGAATTTGTACTGAAGAAAAATCAGTTGCCTTCTCTTCTCGAGAGAGAAATGCCACGTGGGGTGGGGAAGAAAGAGTTTGATGTGGAAAGACAAAAAACCTTTTAGTGTGTACATTGTTTATTTGCAATTAGGGGTATTCTGGGTAAATCAAAAATGGATACGTTGCTATATATACACACATTCTCAAGCTCCTTCTATTGATTTGACATTTACCATATCGTGTGATGTTAAGTGAAGCGGCACATGTTTGGTTCGCTACCAGGAAGTTGGGTCTGCAACAACAACATGATCAATTTAATCGTTTCTCCCTATAAGTTGTTCGACCAAAAAGTTTGAAGCCTTTTTGTTAAATTAATTAAATAAGAAGGTAATGAGCAAATTCTAGTTAAATATAATAAATCCTAGATCTGATATTTGAGTATTTCGATGGTATGGGATCGTGTCCAAATTAATAAATACAGAGTAAATGTTCAATGATTTTCAATAAATATGAGGATGAAAGCATGCAATAAACGTAATAAATGGCTAAGTGTAATAAGAAGGAATTTGTCACCTAATGTTGAGTGAGTTGGATGATTCCTTCTTCTGACAACAACGTGTGATAATAACTTATGAAGATGGACAATGTGTTCTTGGATCTTGTGTGTAAAAAAGTAGAATGAATCAATGAAACCCAACATAGACGACAAGACAAACTTTTGATATATTCTTGATAGTCAACTTTTTACAAGATGCTCTTATCAGAAAAGTGAAGATCCTTTTTCTTCCCTATCTCTTCCTATTTATAAGGGATATTCCTAAAAAACCCTAAAAAGTATAGTTGGAGGAATATTCAACATAATATTTCTTTTCGCAATTCCAAGACTATCTTAATCGTTGCCACCATCCGTTCTCTACTCGACCTCGGCATTGGCGTCTCTCTTGGCGACCACAGCTCGTCCCCTTGCACTCGCTAAACTTAGCTTGATTTAGACCCATACAGTTAGTCCCTCCGCTTATTGAGGTCGTCTTCTTGGATGATCTCAGTGAGTGGACTCTTCTCGCAACCGTTCGGGAGAAATTCTGGCACGATGGTCCAGTATAGTAGGTCACCATTGATGGGGTGACATGTAGTTCCATAGGTCGTGGTTAGCTGAGCAGGTGGAGGATGACATCATGGCCATGTGCGTCATCATTGCGCGTCTCCACAATGCACAACATCGTTTCTCGGGCCTCTGCCGCTTTGGTTCTTGGGCCACTGATACTTTGCACTGTTTCGGGTGTCATGACTTCTTATAAATAGAGAGAGGGGGGGGGAGTCCAATTGATACTTTCGCATTCCTTGACTTTATCTCTGCACCTTGTTTCTTCTTCTTCTTCTTCTTCTTCTTCTTCTTCTTCTTCTTCTTCTTCTTCTTCTTCTTCGTTTCTTGCTCCCTAATTCTTCAATCGTCAACACCTTCCCTTTTCCGGCTCCACCGCATACTGACCATCGAAAAATGACCAGTTCAACTTCCAATTCGGAGATAGTTTCTGACGCTACCCCATTATCGGTGGCTATGCCTTCCGGTGGCGGAGGATTCGTGGTTGTGGAAGACGAGAGCTTCCCCTCCATGGGGGAGGTCGTTCCATGTAATCCGGCGTCTAGGAATGACTTCTTGAAAGAGCCCATCCCCGACCCTGAGTTGGTACTGTCTGATATAGGGTCGAAGCAAATCTCTGCTCTCAAGTCTAAATTTTGCATCCCTGCCCATATCGATATCGTTCCGGCGAGAAGCGACGTGATATAGGTCCACCTGCCCGGGTATTGTGAATTCTATGCTACCCATTCTTGGTGGGCTACTCTCTTCCTCTTTCTCCATTAGTAGAGGAGTTCTGCCATTTATAAGGTGTCTGCCTGGCGCAGCTCACCCCTTACCTTTAAATTTTTTTTCTGATGTTAGCGAAGTTCGCGGAGTTGGCCAGCGGCGAGGTCTCCATTCGTCACCTGTTGCACCTCTTCTCGTCGAGTTTTTACAGAGGCACGATGATCCATCTTTGCCACTGTGGGACTAAAGGGTTGGTGGCGGGGATGGATGACAAATCAAACCGATGGTCCTGGTGCAACTATTTCTTTATCAAAACCGAGCACGTAGTGGCGAACCCAAGTAGGTTCCCTGAGCAATGGAACTTTAATCGTAAGAATCTTTTACCATCTGTAGAGTGTTTGTTTACCCCCTTTATTTTTGTTTTTGACTCGTTCATATCTTTCCACTTTCAACTAAGAGGCGTCCACCTTCTCTGGTCCCCAACATTGATGACTGGGTAGCTCGCGTCCTGCCTCACACTGTGGGGATCCGTGAGTGAGTGTCCTTCAATAAGCGGTTCAGGCCTAAGCCTTAAACCAGTAAGTCGTATTTTCAATTTTGCAATCATTTCGTCTTTGTTATAGCTTGTCTCCATCAGTTATCGCCTTTTGACATCGTTTTCTTTTTGTGTCAGGTCGGCGAGCTTCTAAGAAAATGAAGGCTCCCGTGCCCGCGTTCCGCCAGGAAGTCGCTTCGGCTGAAAAGCAATTCGTACTGGATCAGTCTGTATGAAGTGATCAAGCTCTAACTCCACCATTGGGTGAATCCGACCCACAGGTGGCCATCATGTCGGTTGAGACCTCTGCCCACCCTATTTTGCACCTGATCGATGAGTCATCTCACGGCGAGGATGAGGCAGCACTGAGGAAAAGAAGGAGAGTAGAGACTGGACGGGTCATCGCTGTCGAGGCTGCGCCTGAGGTGCCGATTATTTTGGATGCGGGGTCGGAGCACCTGTTGGTCATTCAGGCTGCTCCCACTCCGGATATTCCCATAGAGGAGAGGCCATCATAGGCTAAAGGGGCCGGCAAAGGGGAGAAGCGTGCACGAACGATCAAAGCCAGCTCGTCATCAGCGGTCGGGAGTGATAAAACTGTTCTCGTGAAGGATCATGGGTCGGGCTCCGATATTGACCCCGAGGAGGTGCGGGCCTTTGAGGAGAGGTTCACTCGAGTTGAAATAAGGATGAAGGGGCCTAACCGGAACATAGGTCATCCTCGTAGATTATAACCTTTTGGTTAACTCAGAACGAGTGGTTCCACCCTTCTCTCCTTTATTCGCTGACTCTAAGGATAAGAAGCTGCAGATGCTCAAGGATGCAGATCTGTCACTGGGAATCTCTGTCATGGCCCTGCGAGTAAGTTTACTTTCCCCGTTTTAAGTTAATTCACTTCTTATGTGTTGTTTGCCTTTGTTGACCCGTCTTCTTTTGCATGTCAGACACTCATTGTGGAGATTGAGCTTGATCAGCGGGAAGAGCAAAGGACGGCCCTCTACAAGAAGATGGAATCCAAGTACAGAGAGTACCATTCTAAGAATCGAACACTGGTCAACATACTTGGCGAAGACGACCAGTTTCATACGCGTCGTGATGAGCTCAAGTAGAAAGATGAGGACACGAGGGAGAAGGATGGGGAGCTCATGAGGACCATCGGCATGTGCAGTGTGCTTGAGGGTACGTTGAAAGCTAAAGAAGACGAGCTCGAGGTAAGCAAGGGAGTGATGACCGAGAACGCTGATCTTCAGGCTCAAATGGTGTCCTTAAGGTTCGAGCTCGAGCAGAGTGAAGCTAAGGCCATCGGCTTGAGGTGCAAGTTGACTGCCAAATTTGAGGAGTTGGAGCGAGTTGAGAGGGCCAGGATGTCTACCTTGGCGGAGGCAGCTGCATTAGGGGGTACCCTCCGTGTTTGCAGGTTTGAGCGAGCTAGTGAGGCAGAAACTTTGGCGCTAAAGGAAGCGAGGTTTGAAGAATGGATAGGGGTCTGGAGGCGGAACTGTGTGACCTGAACGAGTAGATTGCTACCCTAAAACTCGAGACGGTGAAACAGCAGGCTCGAACATCCACTTCTCATGCTTTTGTCGATCTCAGTGTGTCACGGGAGTTGTATGAAAGGTGGGTCTATGCTGAGGCCCAACTCAACATATACAGGACTCTGATGACGACCAGGAAGGTTTCTGAGGTGGAGTTCGAAGATGCTCGTGCCAAGGCACGTGCAGCTCGTGACGCCTGTGGTTATGACCCCGGTATGCCCCGCATGGAAGATTCTTTAGATGGGCTTGCCTGCGATCCTTGGTACGATGATGAGTATGCTGGTGAGATTGGTGATGACAGGGATGATGTGGTGTGAAGTCTTTGTACTAGTTTTTTTGTACTAGTTCTAGTTTCTTTTTGGGAGGGCGTGCTTCAAGCCCTTTGTAAGGTGCTTTTGAAAGAATGTTTTGAATGGAAAAGTTCACTTTTTGTTGTGTATTTTTTGTCTCCTTTTACTTTTATGTGAATGTCTCCCTCTATATGAGTCCTTGACTTTTAGGTTGTCCAAACGCTGTCGGTCATTAAGATATTCGATCGAAGTGGGATATAACTTAATTCGAACGAGGTCGAATCTTACATTTGAAAGATAATAATATAAGTTAATTCGAACAAGGTCAAATGTAGACTTGAAAACTGATACGAGCGAGGTCGAATGTAAGTTAATTCGAACGAGGTCGAATGTAAGTTGATTCGAACAATCTCGAATGCAGACTGAAAAATACTTCGAGCGAGGTCGAATGTAAGTTAATTCGAACGAGGTCAAATGTAATTTAATTCGAGCGAGGTTGAATGTAAGTTAATTTGAACGAGGTCGAATGTAAGTTGATTCGAATGATCTCGAATGCAGACTGAAAAACACTTCGAGCGAGGTCGAATGTAAGTTAATTCGAACGAGGTCGAATATAAGTTAATTCAAGCGAGTTCTAATGTAAGTTAATTCGAACGAGTTCGAATGTAGGTTAATTCGAACAAGGTCAAATGTAAGTTAATTCGAACGAGGTCGAATGTAATTCGATCCAAACAATCTCGAATGCAGACTAAGAAACACTTCAAGCGAGGTCGAATGTAAGTTAATTCGAGCGAGGCTGAATGCAAGTTAATTCGAACGATCTCGAATGTAGACTTCCTGTGTTGGCGTGAAGTGTGAAATTGGTGGAGTTATGCAAGAATTTCACTTATTGCTTTATTTATTCATTCATTAGAGAAGATTACATATTTCTGCTCAACTTGTACATACATTTGAGAAGTCCCAGTCTATATTCCCTTTATTGTTTGTCCTAGAGAGGTATTCTATAGGTCGGGCGATGAATTTAACACTTAAACTTCAAGAAGAACTCTTCCTCGCCTCATTAAAAACCTCCCCGAGAAAACCCAATTGGGACAAAACTCGGGTGAGGGAAAAAGAGTACAACTTGGGGACGTCCATCTTCAGAAGTTGAAGTATTTGAGGTGGGCGACATTCCAATTATTTGGCAGTAGTTTTCCCTCCATTGTTTCTAGTTGGAATGACCATTTGTTTGCCGCCGCCTTGATTTTTTATGGACATCCTAATTGGTTCCCAGTTTGCCTTCCTGTGGGTCTTTGCTCACTTATGTTTTGGGATTGAGTACATAGTCCCCGACCTTGAGTGGCCTGGCTTTGGCTTTTTTGTTGTAGTACCATTCTACTTGCTGTTTTTGAGCTATCATTGTTATGTAGGCCATGTCTCTCCGCTCGTCGACCTCGACGAGGTCTTGCCTTCTGTTCTCATCGTTACTTGGTCTGCTCTCGTTGGAGTATCTCAAACTTGGTTCACCGACTTCGACCGGTATCACTGCATCAGTCCCATAGACTAGTGAATATGTCATTTCTCATGTGCTTGTTTTTGGCGTGGTGCGGTATGCCCATAGCACTTCTAGTAGTAGTTCTTGCCATAGCCCCTTGGCGTCCTCAAGCTTCTTTTTCATGATGTTCCATATTTTTTTGTTAGAGGATTCCACCCGACCGTTGCCTGCAGGATGATACGGCATGGAAAGTATTCTCTTGATGTGCCATTTCTTGAAGAATTCAGCGATCTTTTTTCCAGTGAACTGGGGTCCGTTGTCACAATTGATTTCTTTGGGGATGATGAAGCGGCATATGATGTTTCTCCATATGAATATGATAACTTCCTATTCTCATATTTGGGCGAATTCACCTGCTTCTACCCACTTGGAAAAATAGTTAATTAAAACCAAAAGAAATCTTACATTACCTCGTCCCGCTGGAAGAGGTCCAACGATGTCCATTCCCCATTTGATGAAAGGCCAAGGCGAGGTGACTGAGTGGAGGTGCTCGCCCGCTTGGTGAATCATTGGAGCATATTTTTGGCATTGTTCGCACTTACTGACGAAGTCAGCGGCTTTCTTTTTCATGGTAGGACAGTAGTAACCTGCTCGTATGAGGCATCTGACGAGGGTTCGATTGCCGGTGTGGGCTCCACAATGGCCTTCGTATACTTCTTTGAGGATGCGTCTTGTTTGGTTTGGTCCTAGGCATTTTTTCAGGGGACCACCAAACGTTCTTTTGGCCGCCTACATTCGAAACTTTTTGGATTCTTTTTTGTCGGATGGGAGCACTCCGTCCTACAAATATGACATAATACAATTGTGCCAGTCCGAAGTCATGTTTATAGTGTGTACCTCAATTTGGTCTATTAACGAATGGAGGAGAGTGACCGCGTTCTCTTTTCCGCTTATGTTCTTGGTAGCCGCTACTAATTTGGCGAGACCGTCAGCCTCGATGTTCTGCGCCCGAGGTATCTGGTCGAGTTGGAATTCGTCGAACTCGGGCAGTAGCTTGCGAATCTCGGCCTGATATTTTTGCAGCCTTTGTTTTTTGGTTTGAAAAGTCCATGTGACTTGGTTGACGACGAGTTGTAAGTCACATCGGAGGATGACTCGTCGTGCTCCATATTTGAGAGCTAGTTTGAGTCCTGCAATTACGGCCTCATACTAGGCCTCATTGTTAGTCATATCGGGACACCATATGGACTAGCAGATGACTTCGCCTATCGAGACCTCGAGTACGAGTCCTAGTCCAGATCCTGACACATTGGAGGCGCCATCGGTGTACAGAACCCATAGATTGGGTAACTTGGGGGAAGTACGGGAGGCTTCCCGCTCGGCCTCAGGCATTAGTTTGGCGCTGAAGTCGGTGACGAAGTCAGCAAGTACTTTTGACTTTATCGATGTTCGCGGCTGATATGTTATATCGTGCTCGCTTAACTCGATGGCCCACTTAGCCAATCTACCCGATAACTCGTGTTTATGTAGGATGCTTCTTAGGGGAAACATTGTTACCACCGAGATGGGATGGAATTGGAAATAAGTTCTATGCTTTCATGAAGCTACGACTAATGCCAGGGCTAGCTTTTTGAGGTGGGGATACCTCGTTTCGGCATCGACCAGAGTTTTGCTAATGTAGTAGATTGGAGATTGGCGTACCTTTGTTTTTCACAGACCAATATTGTGCTTAGTGCAACGTCGGAGACGACCAAGTAGATTAAGAGAGGCTCGTCGGGTTCGCCTTGGCGAGTAGCGGAGGCAAGGACTGGTATGCCTTTAATTCTCTTAGGGTGTTGACGCACTCAGAAATCTACTAGAGTCTGTTTTCCTTCTTCAGTACGCTGAAGAATTTGTGGCATCTGTCAAAGGATCGTGAGATGAACCTTGACATGGCGGCTATACGACCAGTCAGCTTTTGCACTAGCTTCTTGCTGGTCAAATTTTCAGGTATTCCTTTTATAGCCTTGATTTGGTCGGGATTAACCTTAATGCCCCTCTGCGACACCAAAAACCGAGGAACTTTCCAGAGGTCACGCCGAAGGCGCATTTTTCAGGATTCAGCTTCATGCTGTATCGCCTGAGTATGTCGAAGGCTTCCCTCAGGTGATCGATGCGATCCTTTTTTTTCTTTTTGACTTGACCAACATGTCGTCTATATACACTTCCATTGTTATGGATAGTTGCTCTTTGAACATCTTGGTTACCAGCCTCTAATAGGTTGCCCCTACGTTTTTCAGCCCGAACGACATGACTCGGTAGTAGTACGTCCCTTGGTAGGTGATGAAAATGGTTTTTTCCTGGTCTTCCTCCTCCATGAGGATTTGGTTGTAGCCTGAGTAGGCGTCCAAGAAACTTAACAGTCCGTGCCCCGTTGTTGCGTCGATGAGTTAATCAATGTAAGTAACGGGAATGAGTCTTTCGGGCAGGCCTTTTTTAGATCCGTGAAGTCCACGCACATGCACCATTTTCCATTTTTCTTTTTCACCATGACCACGTTGGCGACCCATTGGGGGTACTTTGACTCTCGAATAGAACCGTTGGCGAGCAATTTTTCTACCTTTTCATCGACGGCATCGTTGATTGCGGCATTAAATTTTCTTCTGATTTGCCGTACATGCGGGTAGAGTGGATCGACGTTCAGTTTGTGTGTTACGATGTCTTTTAGGATACTTGGCATATCTGCATGGGAGAAGACAAACAAGTTTGTGTTGTCAGTTAAAAATTTATGGAATTACCTAGTTCTGTGAGTTTTTGGCCGATGTAAGATTTTTTGTTGGGGTCGCTTTTGTCCAGTTGAACGAGATCGAGGTCTTCTACTGTTGATCATGTGGCTTCCACGACGTCGGGGTCTTTGATGACGTCCTTTTGCTCGTCGAACTTGGGCCCCAACTTCGCTAATTGCTATGCTCCTGAGCCCTCCTTTATTGATTGTTGAGTATATGTGCAGTCTTGGGCGATGCAATAGCATTCTTGAGCTATGCGTTGTTCACCACGGATGCTGAACACTCCCCGTGGGGTGGGGAACTTGATGACCTGATATAGGCTAGACGGTATGGCCCTCATGGTGTGTATCCAGGGTCGTCCTATTATAGCGTTATAGGTTGTGTCTTGGTTCATGACATGAAATGTTGTTTCCAGGGTGACACCCCCGGACAGAACGGGAAATTATCTCTCTGGAGTCCGTTCAACTGCATTGTTAAAACTTGTTAGTGTTATGCAGCGTGGTACTATCTTATCCTCGAGTCTCATTTGTGTGAGAACTCTGGGGTGGATAATACACGCGCCTCTTCCGTCGTCTACCATGATTATTTTTACATCGGTATCTGAAACTCGTAAATTAATAACAAGAGCATCGAAATGAGGAAGGGTCAAACTGTGGGTATCTGAATTATCGAAGATGATACTTTCTTCGAGGTCATCATACCGTTCATGGGTGATCGATGGCTTCAATTTTTGGGTGGTGGTGATTTTCACGTGGTTGATTGTTGCTTCATTTGGATGGTGCGGGCTGAGGAGGGGGGATTTGGGGGCCTTGATGTTGTTCTCGTTCACGGGCGAAATTGGCTCTTCCTCGATCGCTCATCAGCTCCCTCAAATGTCCTTGGTGGAGCATGTTTACTACCTATTACCATAGGGCTATGCAATCCTCGGTCTTATGGCCTCGTTCCTAATGGAACTCGTAGAGGGCATTTGACTTTCTGGTGTTTGGTTCGGACTTTATCTTTTGTGGTCATTTCACCTTGGGGCCGAGTTTCTCTAGGGTGTAAACTATTTCTGAAGGAGAAAACAAAAATTATGACCAGATAAAAGTGGAGGCATAACTCTTTTCGTTTCGGTGAGTCCCTGTCTGTGGCCTGGACGGGCCGTCGGCTTGGCGGGGAGGTAGTGGGATGGCCGTTCTGATGTTGGGTTGGTGCCTTTCGTGATTGAGGTGTGGACCTACATGATCTCTTCGGCTGTCATTCCGGCGATCTTTCCTCATTTCCATTTGGACTGATGTTAACCGTTGAGTTGTACTATTAAGATCGTCCTTGTCCGCTCTCACCTAAGCACAGTAAGCATTGTGTATTTCTTCCCAGGTGGTGGGAGGGTATTTCATGAGCCTGCTTAACAATTTTCTGGTCGCCCTCGACCAGTTCCTATTTAACCCATTCTGGAAAGCCGCTACCTCCATTCCCTCTGACACGTTCGGCAGTCTCATTCTCACTCTGTTGAATCGTGCGAGGAAGTCCCTGAGTCCTTCGCCAGGCGATTGTCTGATGGCGAATATATCATTCACCCTGGCTTCTGCTTTCTTGTCCCGGCATGGGCGGTGACAAACTTGTCGGCCATTTCCTCGAATGTTACTATGGAACGTGCTGGTAATTATGAGTACCATGTTAAGGCTCCTCTTGTTAGGGTTTCGCCGAACTTCTTCAGCAGTACCGACGACACTTGTTCTTTCGAGAGGTAGTTGCCTTTTACCGTCGTGACGTAATGGATTATGTGGTCTTCAGGGTCCGTTGTGCCGTCGTATATTTTTAAATATGGTGGCATTTTGAAGGTTTTGGGTATGGCATGTAGAGCCGCTTCCTCGCTGTATAGTTGTTCCACGAACCGGCTGACGTCCCGTTTTGGCAGGAGTTTCTGGGCGCCCGGTATCTTATCAAATCTTTCTTAGTGTTCCCTCATTTGGTCGCAGAGTGCTTTATTCTTGTTCTCCATCTCTTCCATTTTCCTTAGAATAGCTGTGAGGGTGTCGTTACGTGCACATCAACAGCGTGGGTGATACCTGTTGGGGGATGGGTGTGCTGCTCGTTGATAATCGTTGTGATGTCGACTCGTGTGGTGTTCCTACTCGCCCCTTGAGTGGGTTTGTCGAGTATATTGTTTAGAGTACTTGTCAGCCACTCCTTCAATAGTTTTTTCACTACCGGTGGTGATTCCTCCATCGTAGACATAGATGCTCCCTTCCCATGAGAAGCGGTTATACTCCCATGAGGGGGAGGTGAGTCACTTCGCCTGGGTGAGGCGCTTGGTGTCACATCCTCCTTGTCCTCTCTATTAACCTCGTTGATGGTGCTTAGGAGGTTAGTAGTGACACCCGCCACTGCTTTCAATATTTCCTCTCCTTTTCCTACCATTGTTAGTTCGTGCAAGCAAGAAAAAGAAAGCTTTGTCGTTGTTTTTTTTTTAGATCTAGAAGAAACAAAGTTCTAACTAGGAATTTCCAACAGACGGCGCCAAATTGTTTGACCAAAAAATTTGAAGCCTTTTTGTTAAACTAATTAAATAAGAAGGTAACAGGCAAATCCTAGTTAAATATAATAAATTCTAGATCTGATGCTTGAGTATTTCGGTAGTATGGGACCGTGTCCAGATTAATAAATACATAGCAAATATTCAATGATTGTCAATGAATATGAGGATAAATCATGCAATAAATGTAACAAATGGCAATAAGTGTAATAAGAAGGAGTTTGTCACCCTAATATTGAGTGAGTTGGATGATTCCTTCTTCTGACAACAACGTGTGACAATAACCTATGAAGATGGACAAAGTGTTCTTGGATCTTGTTTGTAAAAAAGTAGAACGAATCAATGAAACCCAACAGAGGCGACCAGACAAGCTTTTGATATATTCTTGATAGTCAAGCTTTTACAAGATATTCTTATTAGAAAAGTGAAGATCCCTTTTTCTTCCCTATCTCTTCCTATTTATAAGGGATATTCCTAAAAAACCCTAAAAAAATACAATTGGAGGAATATTCAACAGAATGATCCTTTTTGCAATTCCAAGACTATCTTAACCGTTGCCACCATCCGTTCTCTACTCGACCTCGACATTGCTCTCTCTCTTGGCGACCACAGCTCGTCTCCTTACACTCGTTAAACTTAGTCTGATTTTAAACCATACACAAGTCACCACAGATATTCAATACTATTGTTTGCCATGTACTCTTTGATCCCAAAATCATATATGAACTTGCAAGCAAATTATATGTGTAGAGTTTGTCAATTCTCCAAGGGAACCGAGTAGACTGGTTGCAGCTTCTTGGTGATTTATGTGTGATAAAAAAATTATTCTAACTCTTCATAATCTACTAATACGATGAACTAACAATAATGATGTTTAACTGTTGTTGATTTAGTGCACCAACATAAATGGTGAAATTGAATAGTAGGCTCTTTACTTTCTTCAGAAATTATTTTTAATTTACATTTTTGTCCAAAAATATTACTAACAATAGTGTTTAATAGAAGGGCAATGTTGTCACTCAATATTATAAGGGCAACTTAGTATTTCGATTTTTTAATGAGGTTGTTCCCGCTTAATATATATATATATATATATAATTTACAAAAGATAATTTATTTTAATTTTTATTATATAAGAATTCAATTAAAATATAAAACGTAAAGTACAGATATACATTAAAAATTCTAATCAATATAAATATAGTTATTCCAAAGCAATAAAGTGTTTGATATTACTTATTGTTTGCTTGATAATTTAAAAATATCAAAATACATCATTCAATATAAATTTAAAGTGTACTTAGGAATATGAGTAAGAGAAAGTATGATTCAAATAAAAAAGAGAAGAAATGTATAGTCAAAAATAAAAAAAATAAAAAATTAAATTAAAGTGGAATAATTTGAAAAATATAAATTTATTGTAAGGTTATCTTTGTCTTCAATAAATTAATTTTCTGTTTCTGCTTCTGCTTCTACTTCTGCTTCTGTCTCTTGGAAGAAGCTAGAATTTGTATCTTCTTCCAAAAGTAGAAAAAATATTTCTGCTGCTGTCCAAAAGTACTTTTTCATTCACGCCAAACATCTTAAATTTTTCAAAAAGTACTTTTTTGACAAAAAAAAAAGAAGAAAAGAAGATACTTTTGGCCTTCTAGAAACTTAGCCAATTAATATTTTTCTCCTTCTTAAAACCCATTAAAGGGCTCTCCTTTTTTTTTTGGGTCCATTAAAGGGCTCTATAATTCTTTTCATTTAGAAAGAATTACAAGAAAATACACGTGACATGGCACCATAACAAAAAATGGCCTATGTTTTTAAATTTTACCCAACTTAGCCCATATTGTACATATTTTGAAAGCACTAGCAAATTTAAAACATGTGTTCTTACAACCATTTCTTCTAAAATCTATGGAGTTAACATTGTGTTCTCACAACCATTGCTTTTACTATTTCTTCTTCTCACATCTTCTACATATGTTTCAAGGGGCCATGTATTTTCTGCTTCTCCCCCTGTGTGACCTGGTTCCAATGTAAGAAAATTGAAGAGTAGAAGTCCACCATTGAAGGCTATTCAAAGTTTTGCTTTCGAAAATAGGATTTTTTGAGATTGCTAGTTGTTTGGATTGGGTGGTGTTCTAATTGATTGAAAACATCAAAAGGAGTTTAAAATTTAAATTTGAAGTGATTTGGAGTAGATTTGAGCTAAATTTCAGAAAAGACGCAAGGAAGGAGACGATGTCAGTTTTTTGTATAATTATGTATAATCTTGTATAATAGTGTATATGAGTGTATAAACACATCTTATACACTTTTATACACCTTTATACAAGCGTCTATAGACGAATTTCTTTCACGATTTTCATTTGCAATTCTTGTTCAAAACCAGTCCAAATCTCCATTAAATGACTTCAAATTTTATATGCAACCTCCTTATACTATTTCTAACAAGTCTAAATAACACCCATTCCAAATTTCTCAAAAAATCAAATCCAGAATTTAAACCCACATATTAAAACTTGTTAAAAATCTAATTTTTACCACCCAAATGGATTTGATTTGTTGAACTGATATTGAGTCACAGTTACCAAATTCGAAAATTAACTTAAAAGCTTGAGCAATCTTTTTTAAAAATTAAATAGTAATTTCGAGAACATATTGGAGTTGGATGTTGAATCTTAGCCTATTATTTTTGGGTTAGTTGGTTGTAAATTGAAATATGGGCTATAAAATTAAAAAGTAGGGAGGCCAATTGTTCTTATGTGAAATTTTCCCTTTCATTTATAGGTCTTAAATTCGAAATCATTGATTAAGAGTCTTTTCTACTTCACCAGAGCACCTATAGTGTTTCTATTCTTTTCTCTCGAGCCGAGAGTCTTTCGGAAACAATATCTCTATCTCCGAGGTTAGGGGTACAAACTACCTTCCCCAGTAGACCGTACATGTGGGGTTTCACTAGATTTGTGGTTATTATTGTTGTAGAGTACATATAGTAGAGTTGAACCACAACAAGAAGCACCATTCTCGCAGAAAGAAAGAATAAGCTCAACGAAGTTAAGACAATATTTGGTTGGTGTTGATAAACAAGTATTTAAAGTCGAAATCGAAAAAGCATTCGCAAGTAGGATTTGTGTTTAGACATGAATTTCACTTGTATTTTTTTTTTTGAAGTTTTTGTGATTGAAAACTATAATTTCACTTGAATACTCATCAAATTAGCTAGTTTCCAACTTCAAATTTATTATTTTGAGTTGAAGTTGGAATAAATGGACATAATTATAAAACAAACATTGATTTGCAAACCATATCTCATTTGTTGCTGAAGTTGAAACAATTGAAAATATCCTAACTAAATTTCAGTAGATCAGAAGCCTAAATATTTTGGGGCAAGCAGAAGTAGAGGTTCCAATGCACTGGGATCAAATTTCCTAGCAAAAAGATAACACATTGATGTATTTCTGCCATTGTAAGAACACATATCTCCATCCAGCATTCTCTTCATAAGCTCTTCTGTAATATCTGCTTTTCCAAACATAACAGGATGAGGCCCGCCCCTTGACCAATCGACCCACGTTATACTTGTATTCGCCAAGAGATTAGCTGCTTGATCAGTCAACATGGTCGCGAAGTAATGCTCATCAGCATAACACCCTGGCTTGCAGAACTCCGCGAATTTGGGGTAAAATTTTGTGTCTTCAACTATGTAAAGAGCAAGCTTTCTATTAACCTCAAACCATTGTGATCCTTTGCGCCATTGTGTAATGTTAACCTCGGGTTCCATATTGTCGTTATATCGACCTCTTCCTTGTGGTCCGGGATCATCATATGCACTAACAAAGCTCTGCTTTGATCTCATTATATAGTTGTAAATGATGCTGAAATTATAGAGGGGTATGCATGACTCAGAAAGCAGAACAAACCACTCATTGGAGATATCAAGTAATGCATTCGCGACAAGTCTCCGCTCAGCATCAGTGATACTTATTTCCCCCCATTCTGCCACCTTCAGAATGAACGTCATTAGATTATATATCAGCTTCTAACTCAAAGACTAGGCGAATCTTTAAAAACATGGTTTTTTATGCAGATATCAGTGACAACAGAATCCAGATCATTTCCCAGCAAAAAGCAATCAAGAACAACAAAATATGAAAATGTGGTAGCCATCATCATAACAAGAATTGAGAAGAATATCAGCCAATTGTAACACCATAATCATCACTGCTTTTTCAGCAAGTTCGATCAATGAATTTCTTGAGCTGATTAGTGCGACATATCCTAACCATATACTTGAATAGCACATCATGCACTGATTTTTTCATGTTCTTGTCTTGCCATACCACAATTGATGTAAACGTTTATAGTTTGAAATCTTTCTTTTGTGTTCCTTCTTCTGTCATCCTGTCCACTTCCATACCTATGCGAAAGAGGAGATCGGTATAGAACTATTGCACCAGAATGAAATGCTCAACAGTGAGCAAATAAGCAACAGGATTTAGCAGTTCTAATTGTATTATTGTTGGTTTTAGTATGCATCCAAGCACCATTTTTGCATGCTTTCTCACTTATTTTTACTCACAAAAGCTACGTGACTAGTCCTCATCTTCTAATTCATATCAACATTTAGTCCTTCACAAATTCATCCTGCTCATGGAACTGGATTATCCTGCTGGGTACGGAGGATCAATAGATTGCTAAGCTCACTGCCGTAGTCCAATCTTCAAATGACAGGTAAAAGATACAGTATAAAATAAGGTATGAGAAACAAATTTCAAACCATGTGTGTTTCACATAGTATTAGCTAATTGGTCTTTCTCATTTTAATTGCAAATAAATTCCGATCCACCATGTCCATAACATCCCTAAAACCGAAATGACAAAGTACAAACTACCAGCTCTCTGAAAATGTGCTTGATCTAGTAACACCAATATTAGACTTTGATTAGGAAAAAGATGGTATTGTTGGGCTCAAGCTAGCCGACGGATACTCTAAATATGGTATGATATTGTCCACTTTGGACTAAAGTCACACAGTTTTTCTCAAAAGGTCTCACATCATTAAGAGAACCTTGTATATGTACTCTCCCAATCCTTCGGCTACTAAGGTAAGACTTTATTCGCACACCCAAAAATTATATTACAGGCTCAGTTTCCAGACATTAATAATAACGCATTTCCCAGCATTAAAAAAAAGAAGCAAACTGAATGAATTCTAGTCATTAATGATATGATTTCTCCCCCGATTCCAGTTGGCAACTTCTAACATGCTCTGACACATTACCTTTCCTGATCAGTTAGGTCTCTTCATAAAAGATGTGGCCCATATTAAAGTGAAAATTGCAAAAATTAAAAAATTACAAAAAGAATTATATTTTGATTGAACTCGATGAACACAAGAAGACAACGGGAAAATGTACAAGGTATAAAATTAGACAATTAGCGACATACGCAGAATCAACACAAAATCTGCATTAATACATACCTGACTTGGAATCTGCCTCTTGTAGAAAACTGAAGAGGGTGGATAATCAGCTCGAAATGGTGGCAAAGAATGAATATAAATCGAATAAAGTCCCTGTTGTCCCTTAAAAAATCTCTCCCAGAGAGGCGCAAACGGCAATGGTCCCTTGGTCAAGAACATGAATGCAATCTTGGGAACCCTCTTACATGGATACTCCTTTATTCGCGACGCCAAAGAAGCCCTGTAGAACAACTCTTTATCAGTCATGTTATGTAACAGTTTTGATGGAGGCTTGATCCAAGGTTCTAAGTTATTTGATTCTTCATTATTACAAGGCTGCAAACTAGGATTTACTGGTGCAGAAGCTAAGCTTTGAAATCCAAAATGCTTGATCATATAAATACTAGCCAGAGGAAAAGTGAAACATAACAACAAGAACAACATGAGTAACTGAAGCAGCTTCTGTGGCAAAATCCTAGCTTGGTTTTCCCTACCTACAACTAAAGGATCTTTACTCTCCTCCATTGAATCAAATCTCAATTGCACCTACTGTTATGGTTAGAGAGCTATATAAAAAAGGCAAAATACTTGTGGTGTTTACATTAAACTATGTTAAATTTCCCATGGTTAAGTTATTAAGTAGGTTGTCCGAATATAATCAATCACTAACCATGTAACATGAAGATTTTACTAATTAAGATTGCATGTAATGAGAGCAATCTAGCGTGAGATATTTCCTTTATGAGGATCCTATTGCGAGCATAAAGATTCCATTATATCCATTTTCCATAAAAGTAGCCAGGTTGACGCAAGGGGTTCAATTAAATCCCCTTTGTTGAAAATCAAAATGTGTTAATTGGCCAAAAACGAATTTTTTTTTTCCTTTACATATATATAAAGTATTGAATCCCCAGGAAAAGGTTCTACGGCAAACGTGGCTAAAAAATTCTTTAAAAAGGTCACAAATTCCAATCCCATGTATAACATCCTTGTACCTTTTGAGTCCCCTTATTTGGAATTTTTTAGCTCCGCCATAAAAGCACGGAAAAATTATCAAAGTTGAGATTTTTCCCACATAAGAACAAAATCAAGATTCTATAAACAGTGATTTTACGGCAAAACCAGGTTCCGGGATTGCTGAATTGCCGTTTTAAGAACAAAACGCTGAACCTTTTCATAGCAGAATTCGATATATAAATAGGATTCAGCAGCAACAGTAGGATTTGTTTCAAAAACCTTTCATCAAATGAAAGTTTCGAAGAACCTGAAGTACGCAGAACGGTAAAAAGTGCAATCGTCTGGAAATGAATGTGGAATTAGATTAATTTCCAATCTTCTGCTCAAGAAAGTTTTGCAATAAACCATTAAAAAAAAAAAGCTTTCTTGTTACATTAAAATCTTTATAATGACCAATTTTTAAACTTTCTTCTGCCAAAACTCTTGACAATTTCTTTGACTACGACTTCTTTTGAGGAACATAATTCTTGAAATCTATAGTTGAGTAACATATTACATTTCTCAACGTAATTATCTGAATTTTTGGAAATTAAATGGAGAATTCGACTGTTGATTAGGTTTTTAGCTTGGTCGCCTCAGAAATGTATATGGTCAAAACGGGTTTACCCTTTGTATAACTAATCGAAACTGGAACATGATAGGTCAATGTTCAACCTCGTGTTATATCGAGCCATGGTGCGAAGTTAGATCACTGAGCTCGAAACCCAGAGACCGATCAAGGTCGAGATCGGCCAAGATCGAGACCAAGCAAAATAGGGATCGAGCAAGACCGATAGAAGTTTACCTAGTCAAGTAACGGAAAATCGAAATACCCGTAATCGAGCAAGGATCACGGCGGAAATCTCGACACGTATCAAGATGATGCTGATTAATTAGCCAAACATGAGATTTCTTACTGTATTTAGAGTTGTTTTAAGAGTTAGATTCCTCTACTATATGAAGCGGGTCTAATAATTTGTAAAACACATCACATTTATGCAATACAAAGCAATACACTGCCTTCTTTTCGCTTTCAATATTCTGTTATTCTGCTCGTATATCAATATAATCTTCACTTGGTTTGAAGGTAACTAACTCGAGGGCCTAAATTATACGTTTCGTTTGGTTTGAATTTATTTCTATTTGTAGTCAATTTTAATATCAATTTATATATTTTTTCAGTTTATGCCAAGTTATATCACATCTCCTTAAAACCACGAATAAATTCAATTGTTATCCGTTCTTAAGGTAAACAGTTTGGCGCCCACCATGGGGCTAAGGATAATAGTAATTGCCTGGTACTAACCTTCGTAACACACACTATTTTACACTTGTTTTTGTTAGTATCTATGATTCCATGATTAACATGTTGAACTCTCAAGCAGCACTCGTACACGTGGACAATGACTTCGGTCATCATGATGAAAATGACAACATAGTTGCCCCAGGGAACGAAGTACCTCTAGTTGGCCTCGACGGAGTTCCGGCTGTAGATACAATCGATGTCAGCTCCCATGTTGCCATTAATGCAAATTTGGTCGTCGATCATGAGAGTAGCATCCGCACGGATGTTCGATCGGCCGCACAGAGCACACATGGCGGTGAAGAAGGGGGAATCAGCCTTCAGGTGATCTTCAAGGTGTTGCAGGCTCAACAAGCTGCAATAGCTCAACTCCAAAACCAGAACCATGCACCAAGCAGGATCGAGCCCGAGCCATCCTAGGAAGTTGTTCACAGGGCCGAATCGGTGTCAAGGAGATCGAATGGAAATGAATCAGGGACCGATCCCGCGATGATGAAGATGCTTGAGGAACTAACGAAGTGAGTTGAATCGCGGGAAAGAAGATTGAAGCAAATGACAAGAAAGTGGAAACCTATAATTCCAGGGTTGATCAAAATCTCAAGGACACCACTGATATTGAAGGGTTTGGATTCCAAGAAGTTCGTACAAAAGCCTTTCCCCTCGAGCGCGGATCCTAAATCGATCCCCAAGAAGTTCCGCATGCCAGAAATTTCTAGGTATAATGGAACAAGCAACCCCAACGAGCATGTCACTTCTTACACATGTGCAATTAAAGGGAATGATCTGGAAGACGATGAGATCGAATCCGTATTACCAAAGAAATTAGGGGAGACCCTATCAAAGGGAGCAATAGTATGGTACCATAATTTACCACCCAACTCTATTGATTCTTTTGCCATACTTGCAGATTCTTTTGTTAAAGCACACGCCGGAGCCATAAAGATCGAGACTAGGAAGTCGAACCTCTTCAAGGTAAAGCAGAAAGATAACGAGATGCTCAGAGAGTTTGTGTCTCGGTTCCAAATGGAACGAATGGATATACCACCGGTTGCTGATGATTGGGCTGTTCAAGCCTTCACTCAAAGACTAAATGTACGAAACTCAGTGGCTTCACAGTAGTTGAAGTAGAACTTGATTGAATACCCGGTTGTTACCTGGGCCGATGTACATCATCGGTACCAATAGAAGATTAGAGCCGAGGACGACCATCTGGGGACTCCTTCCGGGTCCGTTTATCCTACCAGGCCCGCTGACAGAGTCAAAAGGGACATCGATCGAGAACCACGATTGAACAGGGATTGTTACCAGCCATATTAGAGATCGTAGGGGCAATAGACCTGGGCGCAACCCTGTTAGAGGTGAAAGTAGAAATGATCGAGGTTAGAGCTCTAAGGGCTGATGAGCAAGAATGGTTTTGACAGGCATACCGGACCTAAAGAAGCACCATGACTGTCAAAATATAACTTCAATGTTGACACATGCGCCATCGTATCGGCTATCAGACGCATCAAGGATACTAGTTGTCCTCGACCTCTACAGACTAATCCAGCACAGAGAAATCCCAACCACATGTGCAAGTATCATGGCACCCATGGCTACAGAACATAAGATTGCAGACACTTAAGAGAGGAAGTAGCTCGGTTATTCAACGACGGGCACATTCGGTAGTTTTTAAGCGATCGATCCAAGAATCACTTGAGGAATAGAGATTCCAACAGACAGAACGAGCAAAAAGAACCGCAACACGTCATTCACATGATTTTTGGAGGGGTCGATGTTCCCCAAGGGCCAGTGTTAAAATGCACCAAGGTGTCAATCACAAGAGAGAAGCGAACACGGGATTACATACCAGAAGGAACCTTGTCCTTCGACGATGAGGACGCATAAGGGATCATGAAACCCCATAACGATGCACTAGTAATATATGTACTCTTGAACAAAACTCAAGTTAAACGTGTTTTAATTAATCCAGGTAGCTCGGCCAACATCATTCAATCAAGGGTCGTAGAACAACTCAGCTTAAGGATCAAGTTGTGCCCGCAGCCCGAGTACTAAACGACTTCAACATGGCATGTGAAACCACTAACGGCGAGATAAGTTTGCCAGTGAACGTGGCTGGGACCATCCAGGAGATGAAGTTCCATGTGATCGAGGGCGACATGAGGTATAACGCCCTGTTTGGGAGGCCGTGGATCCACAACATGAGGGTATTTCCCTCGACCCTTCACCAGGTTCCGAAATTCCTGACACCGGAGGGAGTCAAAACAGTCTATGGGGATAAACCCGCCGCCAAGGAAATGTTTGTCGTCGAAGAAGTGATTCTGATATCGGCACTCTCATTGACGAAGTGGTCAAATTCAAAGGGAAAATAGGAGGCTGGATAGCAACTACAGACGCCAGCCTCGACCCAACCAGAAAAGAATGGGACTGACAAAGATGATGATTACGGGGTCCCTTGATCTTTAATAGTCCCCGACGACTCCGACGCCTCCAAGTCAACAGTTGAGGATCTGTAGCAAGTCATACTGATCGGGTATCTGCTCGAATGAAAGGTATACTTAGGAACGGGGTTAACTCCCAGGCTCAGGAAAAAAACTTATTCAATTTCTTATAGCTAACGTGGATTGCATTGCTTGGTCCCATATCGACATAACAGGAATCCCACCAAAAATCACCACCCATAAACTAAGCTTGGACCCGAAGTTCTATCCGGTGAATAAAAAAAGAAGACCCCATTCCAAGGTCAAACACGCTTTCATCAAAGACGAGGTAACCAAAACTTCTTAAAATAGGGTCCATATGAGAAGTAAAATACCCCAAGTGATTAGCAAACGTAGTAGTAGTCCCTAAGAAGGGAAACAAACTTAGAATGTATGTAGATTACAAAGATCTAAATAAAGCATGCCCCAAGGATTCTTTTTCTTTGCATGCCTAGTATCGATCACATGATTGATGCCACGGCCGGCCATAAAATTCTTAGTTTTATCGATGCCTATTCCGCGTACAACCAAATACAGATGAACCCGGGTGATCAGGAAAAGACCTCGTTCATAACTAAATATGGTACCTACTGCTATAATGTAATTCTATTTGGATTACAAAATGCTGGTGCCACTTATCAACGCCTAGTAAACTGGATGTTCAAAGGAAAAATAAGGAAATCTATTGAAGTTTAAATTGATGACATGATACATAAGTCCCTGCGAGCTGAGGACCATTTGAAGCATTTGCATGAAACCTTCAGTATATTGAGGAAATACAACATGAAGTTGAACCCGGAAAAATACACGTTCGGCGTCGCGTCAGGAAAATCTCTCGGATTCATGGTATCCAATCGAGGAATCGAGATCAACCCCTACAAAGGTCAAAGATATCGAGGACATCACGGTAGTAGACAACGTAAAAGTCATGCAGAGGTTAACCGGGCGCATAGCCACCCTGGGGAGATTCATTTCGAGGTCCTCCTATAAGAGCCACCAATTTTTATCATTGATGAAGAAGAAGAACAAATTCACATGGACTCCGAAATGCGAACGGGCTTTGGAAGAGCTTAAACGGTACTTATCGAGCCCGCCGCTGCTTCACACGCCGAGGGCAGACGAACAAATTTACTTGGGGCCAAAACCAGGTATCCATCTAGAAAAATTGGCGCTCGCTTTAATAAGAGCCTTTAGGAAAATAAAACCATACTTTCAATGTCATCCCATATGTGTTGTAATAACTTATGCACTTCAAAATATTTTCATAAACCCGAGCTTTCGGGATGGTTGGCCAAATGGGCCGTCGAAATCATCGGGTATGATATTGAATATCGACCCCGAACAACCGTTAAGTGTCAAATTTTGGCAGACTTCGTGGCCGACTTCACGCCGGCCCTAGTACCCGAGGTTGAAAGAGAAATATTGGTAAATTCGGGTACATCCTCGGAAATCTGGACCCTCTTTATTGACAGTGCTTCGAACACAATAGGTCAGGACCCAGCATCGTGTTAAAACCACCCACATGCAATGTGGTTAGACAATCTATTAGAACTTTAAAATTGACTAACAAGGAGGTCGAATATGAGGCCATGATTGTAGGTCTCGAACTAGCCAAAGGCTTGGGAGCGGTGATCGAAGCCAAGTGCGACTCCCTCCTCGTGGTGAATCAGGTTAATAGAACCTTTGAAGTTAGAGAAGAACGAATGCAAAGATACTTGGATAAGTTACAAGTAACTTTACACCGATTTAAGGAGTGGACTTTGCAACATGCGCCTCGAAATAAGAATAGTGAGGTTGATTCCCTCGCGAACTTAGGGTCATCGGTCGAGGACAACGAGCTTAATTTGGGGGTCGTCGTGCAGTTTATGAGGTCTGTGGTCAAAAAAGGCCACGGTGAGATAAACTCCACAAGTTTGACCTAGGGTTGGAGAAATAAATATATAGAGTATTTGAAGACCGGGAAGCTTCCCTCAGATCCAAAAGAATCAAGGGCCATGCGCAAGAAGGTATCATGATTCACCTTGTCCGAATATGGAACCTTGCTCAAGAGAATGTTCGATGGTCCGCTAGAAATATATCTAGGACCGGGAGATAACAAATATGTTCTGAGGGAAGTTCACGAGCGCACTTGCGAAAATCATTCTGGTGCCGAATAAAGGTAATCAGAGCTGGGTATTACTGGATCGACATGGAAAAAGATGCGAAATAGTTTGTTCAAAAATGAGACAAGTGCCAGAGACATGCACTAATGATTCACCGACCCGGAGAACTACTTCATTTGGTCTTGTCAGCATGGCCATTCATGAAGTGGGGAATGGGCATCGTTGGCCCTCTTCCATGGGCACCAGGTAAAACTCAATTTATCTTATTTATGACTGATTATTTTTCTAAGAGGGTTGAAGCACAGGCCTTCGAGAAAGTTAGGGAGAAGGAAGTCATCGACTTCATTTGGGATCACATCATATGTCGATTCGGGATGCCATCCGAGATTGTGTGTGATAATGGAAAGCAGTTCATGGACAACAAAGTGACCAAATTTCTCGAGGATCATAAGTTCAAAATAATCCTATCAACACCTTATCATCCCAGCGGGAACATGCTAGCTGAATCGACCAACAAAACCATCATCCAAAATCTTAAGAAGAGGTTAACCGATGCCAAAGGAAAGTGGAAGGAAATTCTACCCGAAGTTCTTTAGGCATACCTCACAACATCGAAGTCTAGTACTGGGGCTACCCCGTTCTCATTATTTTATGGCACTGAAGCTCTAATACCGGTCGAAGTCGGAGAGCCGAGTATCAGGTTTCAATATGCAACAAATAAGTCATATGAAGAGGCCATGAATACGAGCCTAGAATTATTTGATGAAAGGCGTGAAGTTCCCTCGTACTGGGTGCCCAAAAACAATGGATCGAGAATACTATAATCGAAGAGCCAATCTTTGGTATTTTAACGTTAGGTATGTAGTGCTAAGGAAAGTCACCCACAACACACAAAATCTGAATGAAGGGAAATTGGGTCCGAACTGGGAGTCTCGAGGTCACCGGAAAAGGGTCCTAAAAGCTCGTAATGATGAATGGAAAACAACTACCGAGCAATTAGAACATATCTCACCTGAAACGGTATTACTGCTAAGGTAAGACCCTTTTTTATTTCCTTTTTATTTCATACTAACACTCACAGGTGGTCAACAAGAAACGACAATGGATTTTTCGGCGAACGGTACGAAGTCTTTAGGTCTGAAAGCACGTGTTGCACTCTTTCTCCCTTAGACCGATTTTTCCCAAATGGGTTTTTCTGCGAGGTTTTTAACGAGGCAAAAATGAATCATGCTAACTTTATGAATCGGCACCGAAGATCAATTCAACAATATCTGAGGTTCCTTTGCAATCAATATTGAATACTAGGGGGGCTACCCTAGGATATGTGTTATCTTCAAATATCAACTTTAGCAAAGAAACTACTTCATAAAAGGAGGGTCTCTATATATAGGATTTATTTTAAGGTCCGAACTGTCAAAACGAACCGTTCCCCACGTAGATTATTGGAGCCCTGGCATAAACATGTACGCATGTATGACTGTTTTGATCGATAATAAAGAGAATTACTTTCATTCCAAATATCTTATGTTTAAAAATTTTTCCTCTTTACATATCTTAAAGAGCTTTGTACTTCCGAAAATACGAGCCCAAGGGAAATGCTTAATCGGAATACGAACAACCACTCCCTCACTCGAGGATTGCCTGTCACGACCCTAAACTCAAACATGTCGTGATGGCACCTAACAATGGTACTAGGCCAGCCGACTCCCATATTACTTCAATTATTCATTCAAAGATACGCCAAAAAGACTTTTTGTATAACAGAATTCATAAAAGAAACAAGAGTGAACTCAATATAGAAATGCGGAAATAAAAGCCCCAAACATCAGGGTGTCACTAAGTCATGAGCAACTACTAAAACTGGTCCGACAATAACAAGACTAACATAGTATGGAAAATCCAAAATACAACTAAAGGAAAGATAGAGAAGAATAAATCAAGGTTGCGAACACCGGGCAACTACCTCACTATCTCAAATGATCAGCTACAGGACTATCATCAGCTGCTACCGTGACCAGAAATGCCTGGATCTGCACACAAGGTATAGGGAGTAACGTGAGTACACCAACTCAGTAAGTAACAAAAGTAAATAAGGACTCAGAAGTAGTGAAGAGCTAAATGCAAGTACAATTCATTTAAAAATATTCAGTAAAGTGTGGAATGCTTTACATCCAGAGTTTAAGTCAAATCAGGTTGTTTAAATCAGATTCAAGTAAAGTCAATAAGAAATATCTTTCAACAATTCTCAAATAAGGAATCAAGCAACTATGTGCATAAATAATGAAATCATGTACCGCCCCTCGGGTAAACATCACTCAGTCCTCCCAATCACTCTAACCTCATAATCACTAATGCCTCACATTTGCTCAGCACTCGCACTCAGTAGGTACCTGCGCTCACTGGGGGGTGTACAGACTCCGGAGGGGATCCTTCAGCCCAAACGCTATATCAATGCCACTCATGGCAGAATCAATTTGATCCCACAAATGTCCTCACAAATCAGGCCCTTGGCCTCACTTAGTCATCAATCTCTATAGTCTCTCGGGCTCTCAGAAATCAAAGTAATCAACCCAAACAACATTGACATGATGCATCAAATAGAATAATAGAGACTGAGCTATGATGTAAGAATTCAAGAACATGACTGAGTACAGAATATCAACGAAAACAGTGAGAGGATAAGAAGAAACGACCTCTAAGGGTCCAAACAATACCGGTATAAAGCCTAAACATGGTATCTAGCATGATTTACAGTCAATATTTCTATAACACATAAGTAGAAAATAGCTATGTTGGCCTAAGAAAGAGAATAGGTTTGAAGATTGACAGAGGAACTCAGAGATGAACCAGGTCCATCACTGGAGACATAAACACATGAAGAGTTAAAGGCACGTGAGGTACATGCAGGAGATAAACGAAATCTGGGAAATAAGAGATATCTCCTGATCAAAAAGATTGCAAAATGATAAGGAGAAGGACTCCTTATTCAATACGAACAGAATCTAAGATAAGAAAGGATTTGAGGAGTTGAGTTTGACTAGAACTCTTCCACCAAGGAAGAGTTGCATTAGGATTCTAGTTAATTCCTTATCTTCTAAATCCTATATATTACAGAATGTTCTTATTGTAAAGGGACGCACAAAACAAAAATTTATCAAGAATTGCAAGCAGTTCGAGCCAAATTGGAGAGTGCGAATCTGGAGCTACTTGAACCAGCTCCATTTGTTGTCTTTTAGTCTAGTTTATTTGTAGTAGGTGATTACAAATTATACCTTTCAGCTTTATCAAGAAGCAATTGTAACAGGTACTAAGTGTTCAAGTTATAGTTAACTTGAAGTTTGTCGCAAATAGCTAGAGGCTGGTTTGCCATAAAGGGTTAGAGTTAATCCTTAGGTTTACAAAAGAGTTTATTTTGTAAATGTTGTTTGGCTCATTGATTTAGTGAATAGTTTGGGAAAATCCTACTGGAAAGTAGGTCGTGGTTTTTTCACCTTTTGAGCTAGGTGTTTTCCACGTAAAATTGATGTGTTCTTTAAATTCCGCATTTATTATTCCGCAAACTGTAGAAGTTGGAACACATAGAAGAACCTGGTCCTTCTATAACTACTGCACGCGAAAATTGGTCACCACACAAATCACCCTCCCCTCTTGTATGGTATTGATATAGATAAACATCAATTGGTATCAGAGCGGATTATCCTTGAAGAGGCTAACACCTTAGGAAAAAATCAAGATGAGTGCACCACCTGGGAACTGGGAAGGAAAATCAACTGCTAGGCCACCACTCTTCAATGGCCAGTACTACTCCTGGTGGAAGAACAGAATGAATGATCACTTAATTGGAGAAGACTATGAACTATGGGACATAGTCACTAACGGTCCTTTGGCCACTGTAAAGAAGACTGCTGAAGGAGTAGATGTGCCAAAGACAAGAGCTGACTGCACTACTGAAGACTTAAGAAAATGGGAAAAGAATGCCAAAGCCAAGAAGTGGCTTGTGTGTGGACTTTGCAAGTGGCTCATGAAGGAACTGCACAAGTGAAAAGATCCAGAGGTACATTACTATATTCTCAATATGAGAATTTATCTATGAAGGAAGGAGAGACCATCCAAGAGATGTACACTAGGTTCACTACTCTGACAAATGAACTAAAATCTCTTGGAAGGACTATCCTTGAAGAAGACAAGGTTGAAAAGATTTTGACAAGGGTTCTGCCAATCTTTTGGGAGAGTAAGATCACTACTATTCAGGAATCCAAGAACATGGCAACCCTCATATTGGATGAGCTAATTGGAAATCTCACTACCTATGAACTTAGAAGGAAGACAATGAAGATGGATACTCCTAAGAAGGAAAGAAGTCTGGCACTGAGAATCACTGAGGGAATAGATCTGGAGAAAGATGAATGGATATGATCACCAAGGAATTCAGAAACTATCTCATAAGGAAAAAGGGCATCCAAGAGGTGGAAACCACAACAAAACAAAGGCACCAGAAAATCCCACCAACTAGGGATGCTAAAAATGTGGAAAAACTGATCATCACATCAAGAACTGTCCTCAGTGGGAAGTTGAATGGAAAAGGGAAATATCTGAACGAAGGAAACGGAAGAAGGAACTGGTCCATCCCAAAAAAATCACAACATCAACAAAAGCTATGAATGCTGCTTGGGGAGAAAGTTCAGATGATGAAGATGGAGATGAGCAAGCACTCATGGCAATTGGTGAATCAGATGAGGAATCAGAGGTAAGTATATCTCATCTCAAAAACAAGATTAAGTTCCTATCCAAAGAAAAACTCTCTGAATTATTACTTGACTTCATTCATGATTCTGCAGAAATAAATAAAGAGAAGGAACATCTGTCTAAGGAGTGTGTAATGTTAAAAGAAAAGTGTAAGAACCTGGAACTCAGAGTAACTGAAACTGTGAGTGAAAACACTGCTCTGAAGAACCAGGCTCATCCACTTGAAACAAATGTCCTAGAGTTAAAATCTGAAAATTTAAAACTGAAACTAGGAACCAGTAAGAAGACAACTGACAACTCTCAACTCATCTTAGAATAAAATGTAGGCAAACTAAGGATTAGTTGTATAAGAAAGATGAACAAATAAGAGTGTTGAAGGAGGAACTTGGTACGGTTAATCATGAACTGGACAGAACATGCAAATTGAATAAATCCTCTAATGCTTTAACATGGCTACAGAAAAATCACAGTAGCAACAAAAGAGGACTTGGCTTTGGGAGTCAACTGCCTAAATGGGATCCCTAAAGCAAATACCTCACTCTTCCCGAGAACAAAATTTGTACCCACTGTGGTAAGACTGGTCACTACAAAATTGAATGCAATGCAAAAGAGCAGGCCAGTCAAAAGAATAAAAGTTTTGTTCGAAAGAAAAAATGGCTACCAAATTGGGCAAAAAGGGACTTAATTCATCCTTTCTCTTATAGAAAGTGACCCAAACTAGTTTGGGTCCCTAAGACTAACTCCTGATTTTCTTTTGTAGGTTCAAGTGAAAGGGAGCTGTCAAATATAGTACATGGATAGTGGCTGCTCAAAACACATGACTGGCAACAAGGAACAGTTCCTTTCACTTGAGAACCTCAAAGGAGGAAATGTCTCCTTTGGAAATGGAAAGAAAGGTGAAATCATTGGGGTTGGTAAGGTAGGTAAGGATGACACACGTTCCATTGAGAACGTTTACTTGATAGATGGCTTGAAATATAGCCTGATCAGTGTGTCACAACTGTGTGACAGAGGTAACCTGGTTGCATTCACTTCTACAAAATGCTTTGTAATTAATCTTATCACTGACAAGATTGTTTTGCAGGGAAAGGGAGTGAATAATATCTATATCATAGATCTGTCCACTCTGTCAGAAAATGAACTAACGTGTTTAAGTGTGTTGGACGGTGATCTCCTCCTTTGGCACAAAAGACTTGGCCATGCTAGTCTGAATCAACTCAACATATTAGTATCTAAGGACTTAGTGATAGGACTTCCTAACATTAAGTTCAAGGAAGATAAAGTTTGTGAGGCTTGTGCAAGGGGAAAGCATGTAAGATCATCTTTCAAAAGCAAGAAAATGGTAAGTACCACCAGGACGATGGAACTGGTCCATATGGACCTATGTGGTCCTATGAGAACATTAAGCAGAGGTGGTAAGAGATATGTAATGGGGCTTGTTGATGACTATTCTAGATTTACGTGGACATTGTTTCTAGCATCTAAAGATGAAGCATTTGACATGTTTTCTTCTTTTGTTAGAAAAATACAAAAACAATTAGGAAATCAACTTGCATCAATTAGGTATAATCATGACACTGAATTTGAAAATGCCAAATTTGCTGAATTTTGTGATGAGCATGGCATAGATAATAAATTTTTTGCCACTAGAACTCTACAATAAAATAGAGTGGTTGAAAGAAAAAAATAGGACACTTGAAGATATAGCCAGGACCATGCTTCTTTCTAGTAAACTACCTCATAGCTTCTGGGCAGAAGCTGTAAACACTGCATGCTATATCATAAATAAGTGCATGACTAGACCACTTGTAGAGAAGACTCCCTATGAGTTACTTAAAGGGATAAAGACCAATATATTCCATCTTAGGGCTTTTGTCTTTAAGTGCTTTGTGCACAACAATGGAAAGGACTCCCTAGGTAAGTTTGATCCCAGAAGTGATGAGGGAGTATTCTTGGGATATTCTTCACATAGTAAGGCTTATAAAGTGTATAACAAAAGATCTATGTGTGTTGAAGAGAGTGTGCATGATGTTTTTTAATGAAACTAACATTCTCTCTGAGAGACAGGAACAAGTAGATGAAGAAATTGGGCTGGTCAGAAACTAAGACCAAACTGGAGCAACACTGGAGGAAGGAACAGGTGATGGAACAGGTTCATCCATCCCATGCAACATTCTAGGGGGAACTGAGCAACAAACTAATTTCCAAACCTCATTGGAACATGTCCCTGATCATGTTCCTTAGCAACAAGACACTGTAGGATCTTCAAGTATACCTAGTTGGTTGTAAAACCACATAGATATCAAAGCTCACACCCTATTGAGAACATTATAACTGATCCGACATCTGGAATCAGAAACAGATCCTCTTTGAAAAATCTGTGTGCGTTTGATGCTTTTCTATCCCTGATTGAACCTAAAAATATTGTTGAAGCTTTGCAAGATGCAGATTGGGTAAATGCAATGCAAGAAGAACTCAACCAATTTGAAAGGAGTCAAGTTTGGCATGTAGTACCTAGACCCTTTGATAGATCAGTGATTGACACAAAGTGGGTATTCAGAAACAAACTTGATGAAGATGGAACAGTTACAAGAAACAAGGCAAGATTGGTGGTTCAAGGATACAGTCAGGAGGAAGGAATAGACTATGATAAAACCTTTGTTCATGTGGAAAGGTTAGAATCAATTAGGCTCCTCATAGCCTTTGCTGATTACATGGAATTCACCCTTCACCGGATGGATATCAAGAGTGCCTTCCTGAGTGGCTATCTCAAGGAAGAAGTGTTTGTAAAGCAGCTTCCAAGGTTTGAAAACAAGGAGAATCCTGATCATGTGTAAAATCTTGACAAAGCACTGTATGGACTCAAGCAAGATCCAAGGGCATGGTATGAAAGGCTTTCAAAATTCCTACTGGAACATGACTACAAGAGAGGCAAAATTGATAGAACCTTATTCTTGAAGGAAAAAGGTAAAGATCTCTTGGTAGTGCAGATACATGTAGGTGACATAATCTTTGGGGCAACTTCTGAAAAGCTAAGTAAAGAATTTGCTAAACTAATGGGGAGTGAATTTGAAATAAGCATGATGCGTGAACTTAACTTCTTTTTAGGCTTACAAATTAAACAAAATTCAAATAGAACTACGACCCATCAGCAAAAATATGTGAAAGAATTGCTTAAAAGATTTAAAATGGAAGACTCAAAGGCATGACACTCCTATTGCAACAGCCACAAAACTAGATGTAGATGAATATGGTTCATCTGTCGATCAAAAGTTGTATAGAGGAATGATTGGTTCATTGTTTTATCTTACTACCAGTAGACCTGACATTGTCTTCAGTGTAGGGCTTTGTGCAAGGTTTCAGGCTAATCCAAAGGAATCACACTTAACTGCAGTGAAGAGAATCTTCAGATACCTTAAAGGCACCACAGACCTCTGTCTTCGGTATCCTAAAGGTAGTAATTTTGATCTTGTGGGATATGCTGATGCTAACTATGCAGGCTTTTTGGTAGATAGAAAGAGAACCTCAGGTATGACACACTTTTTGGTCTCATGTCTTGTGTCTTGGGCTACTAAGAAATAGAATTCAGCAGCTCTATCTACTGCTGAGGCTGAGTATGTGGTTGCAGCCTCATGTTGTGCTCAGTTATTATGGATTAAACAACAATTGATGGATTTTGGTATAGAGGTTGGATGCATCCCTATATTCTGTGATAACACTAGTACTATTAGTATGACGAAGAACCCAGTTCATCATAAAAGAACAAAGCACATAGATGTTAGACACCATTTCGTAAGAGACAACTATAAGAAGGGAATGATCTCTATTGAATTATGTGCTACTGATAAATAATTTGCTGACATCTTTACTAAAGCACTAAGTAGAGAGCATTTTAAAAGTAACAGGTTAGAGTTAGGATGATTAATATCACCTAATGAACCAGTCAGATTGTACATGAAAGAAAATGAAAAATGAAAAATGAAAAAAATGTATTTTTGGCTAAAAAATCTGGAGTTTGTGTAAATAACTAGATTAATTTTTTCTTGGTCTCATACTGTAAAAGGTATACTCTTGTTCCATGTGTTAATACGACTCACTGATCTCTAATGAAATTTTCTCTATTTTGGAAAATTAAAACATGATCAAGAGCATTCTTAATGAAGAACCTGGTTCATCAGTGTCAGTTCATCTGAATAGCGAGGTATGTGTTCTACACTTTGCATAATTTGAAATACAAATATTTAAATCATGAGGAGAGTCCTATTCAAGCCCAAAATCTTCAAAAGTCTATGATGCGAGACTAAATTGCATAGTTTAACATGTGATATACCTTACATTTTATGCGC
>MDKJ01257437.1:0-38950 GCA_005239525.1 Nicotiana knightiana | reverse complement strand
TAAATAACATAGGAAATATACAAATCTAGAATATTTCTTATTTACTTTTGTTTCCTTATCACCTCCTCGCTTAAAATGCATAAATCTATTTTGGTTATATGTATAGGCGAATAGAGATAAATTCAGGATTTGACGATCTCAAGTTAATGTATAATAATATAATATTGAACTTGACAGATATATAAAAATTATAGAGTTCAATGAATTTGTAGCTTACATAGTAGATTTGCTTCTGTAACCCACTCTACTTTGTTAACCTAAAGGCTTGATTTTGTTAGGTAAAAAGAGGTTAGGCTTGTTAGGCTCGTGTAAGATTCCAACTCGGTGTTACAATGGAATACTACTGCTTCAACTGCCTACTTAAATCTAGTAAAAATGCCACCCGATATTTTCCTTCTCGTCTTTGTGAGTGTTTAATTTAGTCTCTGTAGTTTTTAAGGAGGACAAGTAGGTTTTAAGGAACCAAAAAAGTAAAAGCATGAAAACATATAGCATAGGTTCCTTTTTCTTTTTTTTCTTGAAGTTTGTCCAGCAAAAAGTGCTAGGTTTTAATACTGATAAAAACCCCGACCGACAAAAAGAGAAATCTTTTATACATGCTGATTCCTAAGACGAGAATTTAGTCCTTTTTATTGCTCCTATCCTGATATGAAGAGTTTTTAGCCTTTTGTTGCCTCTCAATAAAATGATGAACGTACTGATGAGACACAAAGATCTAATGATCAATTATTTGAATGTTATAAAAGGACATAGGTTTTGATAAATCTAATTTGTAATTTCCCGTGTATATGAAAAAAGAGTATCAACCTCACCTTTTTTTGGGTCATAGGTAGGTCCAACAAATAGAGACAATATTCTAATGCCTGGTCTTTATACATATGAAGAAAAATATTCTTTTATAAAAAATAATTTCAACAAAATAAGTGGGTTTTTTAATTTATTCCTTAGTGTTTTATTGGTGAACGAAAAATATTTTCAGACAATTTTGATGCAGAAAATTAAATGGGATATTTAGGGAATTAATAGTCATTGCACTAAATTTATATCATAAGTATTTTCCACTAATTAAATAAAATGTTATCTTAAATTTTAGTTTAATAAAACATGAAAATTGAAAGATATTTTCTTGATACCAAGAAGGAGAACTTTGGAGCAATGATAAAGTTACTTGCGGGTATAACCTATAAGTTACAGATTCGAGTCGTGAAAACAACCACTAATATTTACATTAGAATAAGTTGTTTACATCATACTCTTAGGGTGGGACTCTTCCCCAAACCTTAATGTGAATATGTGATGCTTTGTGCGGCAATGTGCCATTTATATTCTTGATATGAAACACTCCTTTAATCATAATCCTTTTTGGCCCTCTCCCTCTCAAAATTGCGAAGGAAAAGAGAAAAAAGTGAAAAAAAATTGTAGCTACAATATTTGTCCTTATCTAAGTGTAGAAACTCTTTCATGTACAGTTTTCAGACCAAGTAATCAGCCACTAGACTAGCATTTTAGGAACACGTGTTGGGGTTACCAATTTTGGTTTAGTATTACATTTTCAATGTGGGGCTGTAATCTTGATAGATAACTTATTAGTAAATCTAATTTTACCAAAATCAATATTCTCAGGCAAATTATATCGAAGTTAACTTTTAGCAAAGAAATGATAATAATGAACCTTAGCCATCTAAGATTGAAGTTTTGAACGATATATCATTGTAACACTAGGTTCCCGAGTAACGGCTGGATATTGTTTCATCAATGGACGAGATTAAGTAAATTATAGTATGGTAAAATCAGATATCTTTTTTGTCGAATTATCAAAATTTTCATAGATTTAAGCAAGATTTTAAATTATTTCGAATTGTCAGTCGCGAAAAGGGATTGTATTTGGGCACATTTAATTTGGTTACTCTTATGTTTACCTTGAAATACGAGTAATAATTAAATTTGTAATATGATTTTAATGATACGTGATCTGATTCAATATCAATTGATAAATAATAGATTAAATAAATAGATTGAATGGTAAAGATAAATCAAACTGGTGCTGCAGCGATATATAGACCTTGATTATGAATAAGCTCGAGATCAGATGTTAATAACAATAAGAACAGTAGCGAAAAATGTAAGCAAGTAAAGAGCAGTGTATTATTATTTCTCAGTAAGTGTATATGATTACAATGAACAAGATTCCTCTTTATATAGTAGAGGAATCCTAAACAAGGTACAACTCTAATTTCGAAAATAAAATCCATGATTGATGTCAATAACCGTTAGTGGTTCCGTCACTCCCGAGATTCCCGCCAAGATCTACGGTCGATCATTGATATCTCGTTGTTCTGTTGCTCGATGTTGGTCATGCCCGATCTCGACCTTTCAGTCTTCGTATCTTCCAGCTCGAGCTCGCTTCATTATGAGTTTAATCTTCGAGGCAGTTCCTCGAGCCCATAAAATCGGACATACTCGATTTTAACGGTATATAGATAGTCTCCGCGTTTCTTAGAGTGAAATGATAAAAAATGACTTGAGCCTCGATTCCTTTACACCTCGATCATGACGTCGTCTTCATGACGGAAGCGATGGATATGACTGAAACGTCCCGTCGGTTCAGTTCCCTAAATCATCAATGCATGTCAATTGTGGGTATGTCACTAGTGCCACCGAACCGTCACCGCAATCCTATAAATATCACCTACTTCATTGATTCAAACTTTACTTTTTCTTTGATAAAAACTTTCAACTTTCTAAACCTTCTCATCTTCCTCTTGTCGCGGCCTGTTACGTCGACGTTGTTCTCACCGGAGCCACTAGTTTTATACTTATCTTCGACCTTCTTTGCTTACACAAATGGCAAAAACTTCCAAGACTGTACCGCAAAAAGAAAAGGCTTCATCTTCCTCTTCAACGACTGGCCGATGATAAAACGCCAGTGGAGCCCCGTATCGAGGAGTGCGTCCCTGGGCCAATCGAACTAACTTCCAACTTCAAAGTCAACAGACCCTCCTCAATTCTGGGCCAATGTGAGCCCATGTCCCGATATATCTGTTTGATATTGGAAGGCTATCTCAAGCGGGTGAAAAAGGACTGCAACTGGGAAAATAAGGAAGTGGTGGTTCCTTCTCCTGAGGAGGATATCACTACTTATGTGAAAAGGTATTGGAGTGTGTACACTTACCCTTTTACACTGGGTTCCATAGATCCGGTTATACTCGATTTATGCCGTCAGTATGGAGTGACCCTTGGCCAGATCTAGCCCTCTTTCTGGCGTATCGTCAATTTGCTCAGGTTCTTTTCAAGAAAGGTCGAGGGGATGACTTTCACCCTCGACCATCTGATAAGGTTATACAACCCTCGTCTTTATCGAGGTGGGTTGATAAATCTGCAGCGTCGGGCCACGAAGACGCTATTCTCGAGCATTGATGAAGACAAGGACCGAGGATGGATGGGTCGGTTCGTCCAAATTAAGACTTCCGACCTAATTCCGGTAGAGAAAATGCCATTCCCGGAGGAATGGAACATGAAACATAAGTGCAACTTCGTTACTGGTACTTATTGTTTTACTCCCTTTATTCCCCTTTTGACTTTGGTTCTCTTTTCATGGTGCAGCTTCTCCTTGGTTCCCCGATGCAATTCCGGACCTTGAAGGTTGGGTTCAACAACTGGTCTCCACCTCTTCTCATGCCGAGCGTTGTTGGGGTGATTTGACCAGGGGTCGATGGGAGGCTAAAAACCACGGTGAGCTCTTTTGCTTGTATATCGAGGTTTCCCCAGTAATGTATCCCTTACTAACTTGGTTTCTTTACGCGTAGGTCTTGGTGAAAACGTTGCTATTAGGCCACCTCCGCCTGGGTAAGAGGAGTCATCGAAGCCAATAAAGAGAGGAAGAGGATAAGAGATTCTCCTTCCGATAACCCCAAGCCAAAGAAAAACAAAGCTCATAAGTCAAAAGTCGAGTCCTCTGCTCCTCGTATCGACGTAGTTCAACGATGAAGATATGAGAATGAAGAAGGTGAATATGATGGTTGCTTGTTGGTGGCCCGAAAAAGGGGAAGTACTGAGGCTTCCAGAAGCGTCGAGCCGGTGGGCTCGAGGCCGCTCAATCTCAAACAGAGGGAATCTCGGACGAGGGTCCGAGCAAAGTCCCCGAGCAATCGGGTGGTGAGGATGGCCCCCATCGTGATAATCAGTAGGTGGGTGTGCACGAAGGGTCTAGCCCCGAGGATCTTCAGAGAGAAGATAATGTTCCAAGTGATTCACTCGGGATAATAAACATTGGCGATTCACCGCTAGGCCCTACATTCTCCGAGGGGCAGTTTCAAGATGCTCAGGCCATGGGGACTCTCGACGCATGGCTGGACCACAAAGGGAACGACATATTTCGGTAGTGCTTCATCGGGGTCGACGATGGTCCCAATACAGATGCATTATTTGTTTTTGACGAGGCTCAGCGGCTTCTGAAACAAGTAAGTTCCATTTATTTGTATTTACACTTGCATTTAATTCATATCTTTTCAAGCTTGACTCTCTTCTTTGTGTATAGGCCATGATGCTCCACCGAGAAGCATCTTCCAAATCCCCGGTTGAGCTATCCCGATGTGATGTCTAGCTTAAGAAGCTCGCGGGGAGAGGGATGGCCTCAAACTCCTCTACGTTCAAAAGGAAGAGAAGATTGTGACCCTTCGAGCTGAACATACAAGAGCTCATTGAGATCATACCAAACTCATCGAATAGGTAACGTAATTTCTTGATAGCTTGTTGTGTGTTAACTTGATTTCTGGTAATTAACCTTTTGGCTTTGCAAGTTCAACATAAGGGTGAGCTGGTGGAGCAGCTTCGAGAGGAGGCTAGGATGAAGGAGGTCGAAACCCTAAGGTGGAGACACCATATGGAGTGTCTTGCCTCGGAGAAAGATGTACTTCGGGCTCAACTAACTTCAGCCGAGTGCCAGCTCCAACGTGTGAAGGAGGAAAGCTTGGCTCGGGACCGGAGGATCGAGGAGGTTGAGGCCTAGTTGTCCGTTGAGCTTGCAAAGGCTGAGGTTGAGGCGCTTGTGGCCTCTTATCGAGCTGATGCCGAGACTACCAATCTTCGGGCACAGGAGATCTCCGCTACTGACAAAATTAGATTATCATGTGCTGTCAACCATGCTAGGCGACAATCTCAGGGAGAGGCTCTCGATGAAGTGCACACTCGTGGCTTCGACCTCTTAGCTGACATCGAAGACGCTAAAGTTTTGGAGGTTGAGGCTGCAACTTGCTTGATGAAGAGGATTTCGCTAGTGGGTCCGAGAGCGGAGAAGATGGGGATGAGGCTGCCGAAGAAGCGGTTTCCGAAGATGTGGCTCTCGAGGATGTGGCTCCCGGGGTGGACTAGGCCTTTAGGATTTTCCTCTTTTGTATCTTTTTTGTGTAAGGCCTTGTGTAGCCCTTGTAAGAACTTTCTGTAAATAACAAGTCTTTTTTCTAGTTTGCCTCTGATTCGTGGTGGATTCTACTTTGTCTTACGAAAATCTTAATCGTTGTGGTTTGAACGAACACTGCTTCAAACTTGAATCAAACCCTTAGGTCCTAAAAACGAGTCTTCGAGCTAACGATATGTTCGAGATTTCGGATGGATTTACCGATACCATGGTTATATTATCTTTGAGAGCAATTTCTGAACTAAGAAAAAAAAACGTTAGATTTTCACCAAGTGATGGTTAACCGAGTGAACCTTGGTTCAAATTCGGAGTGGACCTTCAGGTTTTCCCTTTAGTTAGACGAGGGTTAGTCCTCGAGCTTCGAAAATACATTCGTGACTTTATCTCGGATGGCTTGAATGAACCCATAGATGTATTATTTTTATAACCAAGTTCGAATGGGTCTTGAACTTTCGGATAAAGTAAACCCTTAGGTTTTTATCAAATGATGGGTGAATTTTGAGCTTACAGTAATATACCCCTTAGGGTTTTATGGTAAATCTTCGAGCTATAAACGAATTTATTTGAGCTCGAAATAGCGGAACCCTTGGGTCTGAATCGAGTGATAGGTCTCGAACTCTAATTGTATTGGCCCTTAAGCTCTTTTAGATCGGGCCAATTTGGCCTCGGAAAATGGCTATTATTTTCCCTTTTTCGGATAAAAGACTTAGTGAAAATTTCTTAATGCCTTAGCATATGTTTTTCATACCCATTGGGGTTTTCCACACCTATTTGTTCTTCAAACATTTTGTTAACTATGCGTTGATATATAGCTCCTACATTTTTTAGCCCGGAGGGCATTACATTATAATAATAGGTCCCATACTTAGTGACAAAAGAAGTCTTTTCTTGGTCTTCTTGGTCTTCTAGGTCCTTCTGGATTTGATTGTACCCAGAATAGGCGTCGAGAAAGGTAAGGATCTCGTAGCCGGTCGTGGCATCAATCATGTGATCGATGTTAGGCAATGGAAAAGAGTCTTTCAGGCATGCTTTGTTAAAGTCGTTATAGTCAACGCACATTTTGAGTTTGTTCCCCTTTTTGGGCACTACGACTACATTAGCTAACCATTCGGGATATTTTACCTCCCGAATGGATCCTATTTTGAGAAGTTTGGTTACCTCGTCCTTTATGAAAGCGTGTTTTACCTCGGATTGGGATCGTCTCTTTTGTTTTATCGGTCTGAACTTGGGATCCAGGCTTAGTCGATGAGTTGTTATCTCCGGTGGGATTCCTGTCATGTCTAAATGGGACCACGCAAAGCAATCCATGTTCAATAAGGAATTGAATGAGTTTTTTCCTGAGTTCGGGGGTTAACCCCGTTTCTAGATATACCTTTCGTTCGGGCAGATACTCGATTAGTATCAACTGTTCTAGCTCCTCCACCGTTGACTTGGTTGCATCTGACTCTTCGGGAACAACAAAAGTCCGAGGAGTTAGAGAATCCTCTTCTTCTTTTTCCACTACTTGTTTCTCCAATTTGGTCGAGGCTGGGGACAGTGATTGTTAGTTGGACGTCTACTTATCTTTGGTGCTCAATTTTCTGAAGTCAAAGGTGTTGATATCGGTGTTACCTCATCGACCACAAACATATCCTTTGTAGCGTGTTGTTCCCCGTAAACCGTTTTCACACCATCCGTCGTCCAGAACTTCATCATTTGGTGAAGGGTCGATGGTACTGCCCTCATGTTGTGGATCCAAGGCCTCCCGAGCAGCGCATTATATCTCATATCACCTTCGATGACATGGAATTTGTATATTGGATAGTTTCAGCCACATTTACTGGTAGAATTATCTCCCCCTTTGTTGTTTCACTAGCCATGTTGAATCCGTTTAGGACTCGAGATGTAGGTACAATTTGGTCCTGCAGGCCGAGATGCTATACGACCCTTGATCTGATGATGTTCGTCGAGCTACATGGATCCACTAAAACACGCTTAAACGGAACTTTATTTAATAAAATTGAAATTACCAGGGCATCATTGTGCGGATGAGAAATGCCTTCCGCTTCTTCGTCATTGAATGATAAAGTGCCTTCAGGCACATAGTCTCGAGTCCGTTTCTCTCTGGTGTTAGACACCTTAGTGCGTTTGAATATAAGTCCTTGTGGGACGTCGACCCCGCCTACGATCATGTGAATAACATGCTGAGGTTCTTCTTGTTCATTCTTCCTGTCAGTATCTCTTTCTCTAAAGTGATTTTTAGCTCGATCACTGAGGAACTCTCGAAGATGACCTTCGTTGAATAATCGAGCTACCTCCTCCCTCAGTTGTCTACAGTCTTCGGTCCTATGGCCATGTGTTCCATGATACTTACACATTAAATTTGGGTTCCTTTGAGAAAGATCGGTCAATATCGGTCTGGGCCACATAGTATCTTTGATTCTTCCGATAGCCGATACAATCCCCGATGCATCGACGTTGAAGTTGTACTCCGATAGCCGAGGTGCTTCTGTGGGATATGCATATTTATCGAAGCCAGTTTTACTCATAAGTCCCCGAGGATTTTGCCCTCGGTCACTCCTTCAATTATTCTGGGCGGAGTTGCGTCCCATACCGTTATTCCTCCGATCTGCAATATATGGCTGGTACCGATCTTTATTCAGCCTCAATTCTCTATCAAAATCCCTCTGATTTTTACTTGTCGACCGACTTGGATACACTGAGCCTGAAGGGGCTCTCAGTTGGTTGTCCTCGACCATGATCTTTGACTGATATAGGTTGTGAGCCTCTGCCCAAGTCACAGCTGGGTACTTGATCAAATTCTGTTTCAGCTGGCGTGATTCTATCGAACTCTGTTCATTCAATCCTTGGGTGAAAGCCTGAATAGCCCAATCATTAGTGACTGGTGGTAATTCCATGCGTTCCATTTGAAATCGAGATATGAACTCCCTTAGCATCTCGTTATCCCTCTGTTTCACTTTGAAGAGGTCTGATTTTCTCATTGCAACCTTTATGGCCCCAACGTGTGCCTTTACGAATGAATCTGCCAAAATGGAGAATGAATCGATAAAATTCAGTGGCAAGTTGTGATACCAAATCATGGCTCCCTTCGACAGAGTCTCTCCGAAATTCTTCAGCAATACATACTCGATTTCTTCATCCTCCAAATCATTACCTTTTATGGCGCACGTATAAGAAGTAACGTGCTCATCGGGGTCAGAGGTCCCGTTATATTTAGGTATATCAGGCATACGGAATTTCTTTGGGATGGGCTTTAGAGCCACACTCGGAGGGAATGGTTTTTTTCACAAACTTCTTGTAATCCGTTCCTTTTAAGATTGGTGGTGCCCCAGGTATCTGGTCAACTCGGGAATTGTAGGTTTTTACCTTCTTATCGTTGGCCTCAATTTTCTTCTCTCCCGATTCTATCCTCTTAGTGAGCTCCTCGAGCATCCTCAATATGGCAGGATCAGTTGTCGAGGTATTATCACCCGATTTTTCAGGCACCTGCTCGATACGACGAGTAACCTCCTGCTCGACCCTACTTGGTGCTCTGTGTTGATTCTGCAACTGAGCAATGGCGTTTTGTTGAGCTTGAAGCATTTCAAATATTACTTGGAGACTGACTCCTTCGTCTCCTCTGCCCTGTGTACCTCGACCGTTAGTTCGACCCTCTCTGCGTACGCTTCCTTCGGGGTCTGCGCCTAAATACGCATTCAAAGCAACATGCGAACTGACATCAACTGGATTGACGGGCGATGCTACTCCAAGGTTAGCCTGTGGCACCTCGATTCCTGGAGCGATAACATTCTCGTTTTCTCCATAGAGTCCAAGGCCATTGTTGCCGTGTGAACATGTGTTTTGTGAGTTTGACATGACTCGACCTGAAAATAAGAATTCTTGACAAGAACAAGTGTGAAATAGTGTGTTTTACCAGAATTAGCACTGAACAATCACTATTATCATTAGCCCAACGGTGGACGCCAAACTGTTTACCTCGAAATACGAGTAACAATTAAACTTGTAATGTGGTTTTAATGATACGTGATTTGATTCAATACCAATTAATAAATGACATATTTAATAAATGGATTGAACGGTAAAGATAAATCAAACAGGTGATCAGATGTTAAGAACAATAAGAACAATAGCGAAAATTGTGAGCAAGTAAAGGGCAGTGTTTTATTATTTCTCAGTAAGTGTATATGATAACAAATGAACATGATTCCTTTTTAAATAGTAGAGGAATCCTAAACAAGGTACAACTCTAATTTCAGAAATAAAATCCATGATTGATGTCAATAACCGTTAGTGGTTTCGTCACTCTTGAGATCTACGGTCGATCACTGATATCTCGATGTTCCGTTGCTCGATGTTGGTCATGCCCGATCTCGATCTTTCGGTCTTCGTATCTTCGAGCTCGAGCTCGCTTCATTATGAACTTAATCTTTGAGACAGTCCCTCGAGTCCATAAAATCGGACATACTCAATTTTAACGGTATATACCTAGGAAAAATAATCCCCGTATAAAAGATTGTATCATTTTAATACTTCATTTCATAACCATCTCAAATTAGTATAATTAATACAAGTATTATTTTCATATATGAACCATTGTATTATTTCATCCCCTATTCCAATGTGGGATAACAATAAATGATTAGCGCCGTACAATACTAAACTTCCAAATGACTAAACATATATCTATATGTTGGAGCACGAGGCACGTGAATTCATTCTTTTTTTTATACCATGAATAATAATGTGATATTTCTTAAAAATTACTTACATGCGTATATCTAAGCTCAAAAAGTCATATGATTTAATGATTATCGAGTGCACCTTTATAAGTGAAGTTAGCGCTTCAATTCTCAGCTTGTAGGCATATCTGATGTCCCCTCTTGTATTTTAATTAAGTATTTTTTTTAATTTAGTTTATTCGTTCAAAATCCCCAAATTTAACACGTTGAAATCCTTAATTTCCCTTTGTCATCGCAAAATTTTATGTCATTAAAACTAATAACAATGCATGATGTAGCATGGTTCAATGATCTCAACAATTTCGATATATATATATATATATATATATATATGTGTGTGTGTGTGTGTGTGTGTGTGTTAAAAATAACTAAATTATAAGAAGAAATTTATATTTAGTCTATAATTTCTAAATGGTAATGAATTTAAAGTAAGAACCTAACGGTTAAAAATGTCAAATATAAATTCTTAATCTACTTTTTTATAACTGTGTAACTATCTTTTTGAAATCCTAGATTCGCCTCTGACTGAATTCCCTTTCTTCCAAAACCTTTTCTTTATACCTTCGATCATTTCCAAGGTTGTAACGCGAAGCAAGAGGTTATCTAAGTTAAAACCAAACACATGTAAATTTATACTATTATACACCATGTATCTTATTTTTAATATTACGAATCAAACGTCCTAATAATATGTATGCACTAAATAATAGAAAAATATTATAATGGTCGTAATAACTTATCCACAAATCAAACGGCCCTTAGTAACTTAATTGGCATCCTCCCGCCCATTTGTTCATGTTTGATAGAGAAGGAGACGACTTAATGAGACAAAAACAACAACAAAGGTACTAAACTACTAACCAACTAATTAATTAAAGTTTAAATAATATCCAATTAACACTCACATATGCTTTAACATCCTCAAAAGGACACACTCATATGCTTAATCATGCCAAAATCCTATTCAAAACAGCATCATAGTATCTATCATGGATTTCAGGCTAGAAAAATATGTATACTATTGGTATTGACCAAAGTATAATTTGGTCCCCTCCTGGTCAAAACGACTAGCAAGGAGTGAGGGGATGGACTGTTTTTCTGTATGTCTAACATGGTGTTCGATATTTTCAGTAAAACATAATAAGTAATTAAATTTGAATTGGTACTGAAAAATTCGCACATATATATTAACCAAAGTAGAATTCGGTCCCCTCCTAGACCTAGTCAAAAGGACTATAGCAAGGAGTAAGGGTATAGACTACGGGCGTGCATGAACCAAGTTGGTTCGATTTTTATCAAAATCAAATCAAACCAACTATATCGATTTGGATTGGTTCAATTTTGTCGGATTTTTTGGTTACATGAATATTATTCGAATCTTACTTTGTTAAAGTTATAGATAAAATTTTGATAAGTGGATATATAGTTAGTAAATATTGAAAAAATTGATAAATATATGATATATTAAAATATTCCAATGGAAGAATTTTGTTAGTAACACATGATAATTATTTTCTTAGTCGTCTATCAATAATTTTCCATCAATATACACTTTCAGGGAACACATGAGAGGATCCCAAATATTTTTACACTTTTTAAAGAAAATTCAATATAAAGTCTTAAAAATATATATATAAAATTATATATTTATATATCGGTTTGGTACGGTTTTCTTTTACTCGATATCAAATCAAGTCAAACCAAACTTAATCGGATTTTTTAATTAATTTTAATTCGATTTTTCGATTCGATTTGAACAACCCAGTATAGACTATTTCACCATGCCTGAGTAACCCCACCTAAGTTTGGGAAAACCTATATATATATATATAACTCTTAAAAAAAAAAAAACTACTCCGGACCAAGGTCCACTTTTTATATTCATGTTTCCATTATTTAATTTAACCACCCACACCCCGTTTTCCCCACCCCTGGGCCCTAGCCTTGAAGGCTGAGAATTAATTTATTTCAGGTAAAAGTACAGTTCCAGCATGGTCGAAAAGCGCTCTTACCGAATGGAGTATTTATTACTCCTACTTTAATTAAGTTAACGGTACTTTCAGTAAGTAATTTAGTCGTCTTTTGATAATAATACAACTATTCTTGTTTCATATTTTATTTTCTATGAAATAGTAATATGTAAATTTTTTGCATAATTGAGTGTATAATATCGTCAATTAAACCCCGTTTATTTCATACCATAATCTTTTTTTTTCTCTCATTTCGGCTAATCAAGCACTAGATTGATAATGCAACAATTAATTTTTCAGCTAACATCATTTTTTATACTTCAATTTATGTGACAGTTAAATTGATACGAAGTTTAAAAAAAATTAAAACCTTTTAAATTTATGATCTGAAATATATTATTATATTTGTAAGATATAAAAGCTTTTATATATATATGTCATAATATATGTGTGATTATAAAAGTTCTTCTAAAATTAATTATATATCATTCTTTTTGTAAACTAATAAGAAAATAGTCCAAACAGAAAGAGTATTAAAATAAAAATAATCAACCAAACGATTTTTAATTGTGAAAAAGAAATAGGAGTACAATATTTACTTGGTCCTTTTCTTAGATTTGCTTCTTCTTCTTCTTCTTCTCTTTCTTGATCATGTGCACTATTATATTTGAAGCTCCGTACTCTGACAATGACCACTGAAGGATGGGTAGCACATGCCCTCCTGTCAAATCACAAACTCCATTCTACGGCCATGATCCTCCGTACGGTTCTCTCAACGGCTCTGATTCCCTTTCCCCCTAAACCTTCCTCAGACTCTCTGATAACTAACAGTACACATACACTTCAAGAAAATGAGAGCCATTACTATTAACTCTCTCTCTCTCTCTCTCTACTGTTATCAGGTCGACCTTGGTCGGGTGGGGTATAAAGGGACAAGCAGACCCCTTTGTTTCTCTCTCTTTCAAAAGCCTTAATCAGTGATAGTGATATCCCAAGTAAAAAAAGTTGAAAGTTGTGCTCAGCTTAACTTAGCTTAAATTCTATCAACTCAAATCATTTGAACAAAAGGGTATCGTCAAAATTTGATATTTTTTGCCTTTTCACTGTTTTCTTGAAGTTTTTTGATGGAAGTGTTGGAGAAAAATAAGAGTTTTGAGCTGTGTTGAAAAGGGGTTTCTTTTTTGGTTAAATGCATGTGAAGATTGTTGGGGTTAAAATGGGGAAGAGATGGGGTATATTGAGGATAAAGGTGATGAATTGGTGGGAGTATTTAGGGTTTGAGTTGGTTTTAAGAGTTGGAATTGAGGGTTTTGTTTAATTAATTGGATAATTTACAAGAAGAGGGTGTTATTGTAGTGTATATTTTAGATATTTAAGAGAAGTGAGTTTAAAAAAGAAGAAAGAATGAAGCTTTCAACATCAGGAATGGGTCAGCAGGCTCATGAAGGTATCTTCTACTTATAACTTCTTTATGCTTTTTTTCTTCAATTGCTGTCTTCTTTTTAGGGGTTTTGGCTATTTATATATCACTATCAGTGTGTTTGTGTTACTACATATTTTCTTTGTTTATGTTAATAAGATAAAGGAATCTTAATTTTAGATATTTGTTGGTTAATAACAGGGATAGTCATAAGTTTATCTGTAATTAAGCGCAATTAGATTATTGCTGATGGATTTTTTTATTTGGACGTGGATTTGCTGAAAGGAGAGAAAAAGTGTTTGAACTCAGAGCTATGGCATGCTTGTGCTGGTCCTCTGGTGTGTCTACCAACAGTGGGAAGTCGTGTTGTTTACTTTCCTCAGGGTCATAGTGAGCAGGTACCATATTTCTTCCTCTCTCTCTCTCTCTTTATCAAACAGACAGACACACTCGCACAGAGTAGTGATACAGCCATTATTAGTCAAGTAACTGATGATCCTTTACTGGAATTGAGTGTCAGGTAGCTGCAACAACTAATAAAGAAGTTGATGCTCATATACCCAATTACCCGAATTTGCCGCCACAGTTGATCTGTCAACTCCACAATGTTACAATGCATGTGGGTTTCATCAATTACATTCTATGTTTTCGTATATTTTTTATGAATTATAAGTTGTAATAAGAATTGAGAATTTGTGGAGATTTCAGGCAGATGTTGAAACGGACGAAGTATATGCTCAAATGACTTTGCAGCCCTTGACGCCGGTAATCTGGAGTGTTACTTTCTTATAAAGAATGCCTTTTTGCTGAACTTCTTGTGAATTGGGTGTCAAATATTTTGTGTTGGATTTCAGGAAGAACAAAAAGATACATATCTTCCTGTTGAGTTTGGAATCCCTAGCAAGCAGCCTACTAACTATTTCTGTAAGACGCTGACTGCAAGTGATACCAGCACGCATGGTGGCTTTTCTGTTCCTCGTCGTGCTGCAGAGAAAGTTTTTCCTCCTCTGGTGATTATTGATCCCATGGTCCTGTCAATTTTGACTTGGCTCTGGAGCTAGGACTGATATTATTCTCATATTTACTGGCATCTCAGGATTTCTCGCAGACACCACCGGCCCAAGAACTAATTGCAAGGGATCTGCATGATGTTGAATGGAAGTTCAGGCATATTTTCCGAGGCAAGCTCTTGATGTTGTTTTCGTTGTTGCTCTCTGCAACTTTACATTGTTTAGTGTTTCTTCAGCTGTAATCTATTATCTGGTGTGTGTTTTAACTCTTGGAGCAAAAGCTAGACACTGACATGAACTGATCATGTGCTTCATCTTCGTCTCTGTCGGAATCTCCAATTAAATTATCCCATATGCTTACTTGTGTAGGGTACTAGGGTTGTACTGTTTGTTTCCCAGTTCACGCATCTCTACCCTGTTATATTATTTTAAAAAGTAATGTGTCATTGTCATATGTCCATGTGTGTTTATCTTCTTATTCTTTTGAGTGTGCAACAATGCCGAGAAAAAGGACTATCAGAGAAGTGTTGTGTAGCTAAGGTAATTTTTAACCATTGATGTAAATGGACTGTAAACTCAAAAACTTGGTAAAACTAATTAAGTATTTTGAAGCCATTTGGACGTGTAAAGTACTTGGTTCATCCATACAGAAGTTTCCATAGTTCATTCCTCTAAGATTTTCCCTTCTTTTATTGTTCAACAAAGTGTTGGAATATAAATGAAGAGAACTTATAGCTTCCTTCTTTTGCTCATAGTATGTCATGAGATCTTCAAACAAAGTGCATAAACACTATAATTTTTGTTTGAAGTGGAAGATGACAAACCTTTTGATTCTTTTGAAGGATGGACCACATTATAGACTTTGTTAAGGATAAAGAAGAGAAACTGGAAAAAGTGAAACATAATTAAGCTTTGGCTTATCAAACCTTTTGGGCTCTATATCTTAATGGAGATGCAAGAAATGGAAAATGAAGGACCATAAGATAATCTCTGTCTGAGCGGCACTGCTTTTCTGTTGAAGAAACCTATGGACAATGAGAGAACTCTATTATGCATCTATTGTAATAGAGCGGGTCAACAATCTTTTGCATCTCTCTTCTTATGTTATTTAACTCTTTTTGAGTGGACATACGTTCTTTTTTCTTCATTTTTTTTGGTGGGATAAGTTTATATGGACACGTTTTGCACTCTTTTGTACAATGAGTCGTGAGAGAGTATTGGTTCCATTATGTAAGAACAATGGATATGTTCAAAGTTGTGCAAACTATCATGGTATAAAAATTTATGAGTCATATGATGATCGTTGATTTGAGAAAAAATGATGGTGTTCAAACTTGAAATGCGATCGTTAAGTGGATGTGTGGTCATAAAAGATTGAACAAGATTATGATCACATCCGTCAAAAGGTGCAAGTAACACATGTAGAGATAATCAGAGAAGCTCATCTGAGATGGTTTTACCATATCCTACGTAGACCTCCATATGCATTGTTTTAAATGTGTAACAATATGATGATTGAAAGTGATAAAAGGGACGAGGAGATCTAGAATCACATGGAGATAAGTTGTCTCTAAATGCTTATAATAGCTGAATCAGTGCGGACTTATCTAATAATTGGAAGTAAAGGAGATGATACCAACTAGTTGAGATTAAGTCTTAGTTATTGTTACACTTTTTTTTTTGATTGTATATTGTTACACTTACATTATGTTTGATGTCTGTCAAGACTCTTTTTTATTCTTGTTAGGAACATGTATAGTGCTGTAAGAATAAATATGAGATTTGGAGAACCCCTAATTTGTCTTAAACGGAAAACATGTTACTTACTACTGGAATAAAATGAACTTGATAATAGCATAATGGATGAACAGAATTCATGTGGCCAACCCCAAGTAATTGTGATTGAGTGCATAGTTGGTTGGCAGTTGGGAGACAATGGACATGTAACCCACAAGTGATCCAGCCCACAAGTTGGATCAGAGTCATTGGGCTAAAAGTTTAGTGTTGAGGTAGTGCATTCATTCTCATATATGCTTGTCTATGGATCCTCTGCAACATGAGTCTCAAACTCAATGGATTGATCTCTATTAGGCATCCATTTGCTAACTTAGTTGCTCTTGAGGTAAGATTCCACACGGAATATCAAACTTACGGTCTTCTCTTTAATTGGTAACATTCTTTAGTCTTGATGCATAAGATAAGTTGATCGTCCTTTTGAGCTTCTCCTGTAGCACTAAATAATATGCCTATCTATAATCCGGTAGTACTGCCCAATTTCACTTTCAAGATTCCTAAAATTAAAGTATGGGTGCCAAAATAATACAACACCATAATTTTGTTTTATTAGTGATGTGATGGAGGATTAGGATGGGATAATACTTCTTCATCCTGTTATACGATTCTCTCTTTATTTTAGGATGTGCCAAAATGTTTACTACCATTCGCTGATGACATTATCTTTATATTACTTTCAGAACTTCTGAAAATTCAAATTCATTTAACTTCACATTTTAAACTTCGATGTGGTGTTTCTTTAATCAAATATGTATTCTTCCACTATTACTGATACAATAAATAAGTCATATTAACATCTTAAATCTCATTCCAGCGAAACATAGTTTAATAGGACGAAGGGAGTATTTTCTAGGGGATCGTGGATCAGTTTTACCAGTTGTATCCTATTTTTGGTTTAAAAGTGGGACTGAAGTTGGACTTAAGGTTTTTATACGTTAGTAGTATAACTTTAGTAGCACTGCCTATTAAAAAAGTAAATTAAGCGACAAAAACTAAAAATAACGTAAAACTGCACTAAAAATAAAAAGGTGCATGGATGGCTTAGGGTGTTGGTGGGTAGAGCATGGAAGCAGGATAAGTATTTTTAATTAGTCCCTCTATACCTAACCTTTTTGTTTACACATTTCAGCTTTAAGAAGGTTATGGAGTGCAACTTCCATGTCATATTGGTGGCAAAAGAATACTACAGTTATGAATATACTTTATGTAAAAAGAAAATTACAGTTCAGAATAAAAGTTTGCGAAGAAGCTCACTTCTTCCTAAAGTTTAAGTATTTTATTATTTTAACTCTTGGTACATGTAACTGATCCATCTCAAACTTTTTGGACTTTCACAAGGCATTTGATATAAAGCTTTAGTTGATTTTTTTGGGGCATCCTAATCCTGTTACCTTAAGTTGGAACTGTTTATTCTTTCTGAAACTTGGTTTGATATTGGATAAAAGGATGATCCCCATTTGGATGTGGAAGGAAGATATAATGCGTTGTGAAACTGATAAATGTGTACCATGTATTCTGGCATCTGTTTATTTTTTTCTCCTTTTGCATGCAGGACAGCCTAAGCGGCATCTTCTTACTACTGGCTGGAGTGTGTTTGTTAGTGCCAAAAGACTTGTTGCGGGAGATTCTGTTCTTTTCATTTGGTACTGTTTAACCACTTTTGTTGAGTCCACTGCAAATTATTCCACATATGTATCGCATCTAGTATGGCATTTTCCTCCAGGTTTTTTCTTGAACTTGTCGGTTCTGCAGGAATGAGAAAAATCAGCTCCTTCTGGGGATACGTCGTGCAGTTCGACCTCAAACTGTGATGCCATCATCAGTTCTATCTAGTGATAGCATGCACATTGGGTTACTTGCTGCTGCTGCACATGCTGCCGCTACTAATAGCTGTTTCACTGTTTTTTTTAACCCAAGGTAGTCCTTAAATATACTCTCTCCTTGTATTTTCCATTCATATTTATATCCTTTTTTTGCCTTTCTCTACACACATGCTTATTGTATTAGGGCTAGCCCATCCGAGTTTGTTATACCTCTTTCAAAGTACATCAAAGCTGTATATCACACTCGTGTTTCTGTTGGAATGCGTTTCCGGATGCTATTTGAAACTGAAGAATCAAGTGTTCGGAGGTATGTAAGTTGTTTGATATTAGGTGAAAGATTCGTTTTATCTTCTTGGTGTCAAATATTCCATTTGAAGAAGTGCTATATAAGTAGGCTGTGTAGTTTCTTAACAATCAAAAACTGGCCTGTGTAGTTTCTTATTGATGTCTCTTTGAGCACCTGTTTTATGTTTAACTGCAGATGAGTGGCTCTCGAATATTTACCTTCTCCTATGTTTCAGCTAATGACAAATTATAGTTGGAGAACTAAGTCTAATAATGTAAAAATGATGACATAGAGTTCATTCTTGTCTTGTACTTGTGAAAACATAGTTGCATTCTTGCATTAGGGTGTTTGATTAATGAAGTCAGTGGTTAGTTCTGGCAAATAAACCAATTAAATTAAAAAATTCATTGCTATTTGCTAGTATGTTGGGTGTCCTACCTGTATGGCTATCATTGAAATCAAATCTGTTTATCTGTTAGATAAACTTTCTTTTCTTATTGGTGGTTCTGTCATTTTCAGATACATGGGCACAATTACTGGGATTGGTGACTTAGATCCCGTTCGCTGGCCAAACTCTCACTGGAGATCTGTTAAGGTAAGTGGTCTATTTTTTTTCATAAGATCCAGTTCTCTATTTGCTATTCATGTTCTTTTGTAACTATATCAGTTAACGTGGTTTTCTCGTTCATATCTCAATACTTGAAGGTTTTACTTTTGTTTCGTTTGGGGGGTTGGGGGGGGGGGGGGGGGGGGGGGGTTGTTGTGGGTCGGCTCCTGCTCATGTAATTGTGTTGTATTCTGGTTGGCTTGAAGGTTCGAAGGTTTTACTTTGATCTCCATCTTTCTAAAGATTCAGAATCTTTATAATCAAAATCTTTTCCATTGGTTTTTCATTCCCACTTTCAGTTTCCCCCACTTTCAAACTTTCATGTTGTGAAGTTGTATTCTTTGCCCAACTTTCAGTCTTCATCTATTTATGTTGCACGAGTCAGTAGTTTTTTATCTCATAGTGATTGAGCAAGCTATGTCTATTGTATTTGTGATGCTTTTGTTTGGTTTTGTGAGGACTGAAATCTTCATGTTCTTGTGCTCAGAACCAGATTCATTTCGAATGTATTGCTTACAACATTTCTATAAAACTAATTTGAACTGCTCTCTCTCTCTTTCTCTCTCCCTCTCCCTCCTCCAAGTCAATGTTAAATTAATGCCTGTTATATCTTTTCTTCAATTATTATCTGTGGTCTGCCTCTAGTTTTCTGCTCCCAAATCATTTCGCACCCCTAAAATGGCCCAATGATATATGATGCCTTTGCTTGCCCCAGTTTTGGGTACTGTTTCACGCATTACTGCATTCAGTGTACTTTACTCACACTTAATGTAACTTATGCGGAAATCAGATATTATAGGTGTTCTGTTCCTTCTAATTTTAGTCCTACAACTAGTTGTATGAAAATTATAAATCTACAGTAAGGAAATTACAGATCTACATCATATTCTCTTGTATGGTCCAAACAGTCACTTTTGTTGCTACTACTACATATTTACACAATAAATTTCATGAAATTATAGGTTGGTTGGGATGAGTCAACAGCAGGCGAGAGGCAACCAAGGGTTTCCTTATGGGAGATTGAGCCTTTGACTACTTTTCCAATGTATCCTTCTCTATTCCCTCTTAGGCTAAAACGGCCTTTGTATCCAGGAACTTCATCTTACCAAGGTATAATACAATGAATGGTCATGTGGTTAGAGAACTGAAGCTGTACATCCTGATCTTTAAGTCTAAGTTTTTTGTAAAATTGTTAAGTCTGCTATGTAACTTATCGGGAACAAAGAAAAAGAAAAAGGGATTGGCCAACTTAATTTTGATGTCTCTTCTAACCCCCAAAGGATCTTCATCCCCACTCCCCACCAAATTATCCATGATCAGAGGGAAAAAGAACTAACTTTAGCAGTATCATTGTTCAGACATCAACCAACTCGTTCCAGAAGCCTATACTAGTAGTTTTTCTCCTTTGTTTTGCAGATAGTAACAATGAAGCTATTAATCGAATGGCATGGTTGAGAGGGAATAGTGGTGAGCTAGGACCTCATTCGGTGAATCTTAAGTCTTTTGGCATGCTTCCGTGGATGCAACAGAGAGTCGATTCGACGATTCTCCCAAATGATCTTAATCAGCATTATCAAGCTATGTTGGCGACTGGCTTGCAAAGTTTTGGGAGTGGAGATTTGCTGAAACAGCAGTTAATGCAGTTTCAGCAGCCTGTCCAATATCTTCAACATGCAAGTAGTGATAATTCCATTCTGCAGCAGCAGCAAGTAATGCAGCAAGAAGCTCATCAGCATATGCTACCTGCTCAAACCCAAATGCTGTCAGAGAACCTGCAAAGGCAACAACAGCAACAATCCAATAACCAGTTGGAGGAACAGGCTCATCAACACGCTTACCAAGAAGCATTCCAAATCCCACATGACCAGCTCCAGCAGAGGCAACAACCACCAAACATTCCCTCTCCATTTTCAAAAGAAAATTTTGCAGATTTGAACTCAAAATTTTCAGCATCTGTTGCTCCTTCAGGCGTGCAAAATATGCTAGGTTCTTTTTGTTCTGAAGGAAGTAGTAATTCGTTGAATATCAACAGAACTGGTCAGTCTGTGGTCATTGAGCAGCCGTCCCAACAATCCTGGATATCAAAATTTACACAGTCTCAACTAAATACTTGCTCCAACTCATCACCAGTTCCAACGTATGGGAAAGATACTTTGAATCCTCGGGAAAATTGTAGCTTGGATACCCAAAATCAAGCTCTTTTTGGTGCTAGTATTGATTCTTCAGGGCTGCTCCTTCCGATCACAGTCTCTAATGTTACTACTACATGTGCTGATATTTCCTCAATGCCACTTGGGATGAATTCTGGATATCAGAATTCTCTTTATGGTTATGTGCAAGACTCATCTGAGTTCTTGCACAATGCAGGACAAAATGATCCACCAAATGCATCCCATACGTTTGTGAAGGTGCTACTTCTGCTCTCATTTCATTGGCATTTAGTGCATGCGACAATCATGTGAGTAAAAAAAGTTATTTTGTCAATGCAGGTTTACAAATCGGGGTGTGTTGGGAGGTCACTGGATATCACCCAGTTCCACAGCTATCATGAGCTGCGACGGGAATTGGGTCAGATGTTCGGGATCGAGGGGTTCCTTGAAGATCCTCAAAGATCAGGCTGGCAGCTTGTATTTGTCGACAGGGAGAATGATATCCTTCTCCTTGGAGACGACCCATGGGAGTAAGTACTCAATTGTGGGGTTGCTTTTGCTTATGTACTATAGTTTTAAACTCTAAACTATGTAACCTTTGTGTGTTTGATATCTATTCAGCCCCTGTGGTAGTGTCCAATCTTTTAGGAAGTAGCTTTTTTTTTCTTTCAAAGTCCTATTATAACATTGCAATCTTCTTTTTTGTTTCCCTGGCGTGGTATTTTTCAGGGCGTTTGTCAATAACGTCTGGTATATAAAAATCCTTTCACCTGAAGATGTGGAGAAGCTGGGAAAGGAAGAGGCTGAATCCCTGAACCGTGGGGCGGTTGAAAGGATGAGCAGCAGCACTGGTGCTGATGATCGAGATCTTGTTTCTGGAATGCCATCTTTAGGATCGCTCGAGTACTGATTGTTGTAATGCTTGCTCTAAAAGAAGAAGACTGATTCTGATTCTCTTCTTTCCAAGGGGTCAGATATCTAGTTTCATCCCCTCTTTATCTTTTGGCTTCTTTAGCTTTTCAACTAATTGGTCAATCACCCATTTGTATGTTGATTTTTTCCTTTCAATCTTGCTGTAGTAGGAAGTTAACTCATCTCCCATTTGTATGGTGTAGCTTTCACTGCAATCCTGTTATTTCAGTTCAACTTTGTCGAGTAATCCTTGAAATAACTGATTCTGTATCAGTTTTAGGTCCTTTTTTTTTCTTTTCCAGACAAAGAGGTTGAGGATCTCCAACTGCATGCTTTTTCCTGTAGAATTATCTGGTTCGGATTGCTTTTGTGAATCTAATATACTCATTCTGCTTTATTCATGTAGAGATGTACATCGTGCTTAGGCGGCCACGTTCCAGTGAAATTTTCTATTTAGAGGATTCAGTACTTGGTTGTATTTATGTGTATTGATTTGTCAATCAATCTCCGATGTTTTTGTTTTAGCCGTGCTTGGTTATACTTTGAGGTCCACACAGGTGGAGTAAAATATAGGAAGATGTTTGCACCAAACAAAAAAGAAAGAAAGAATCACATTATATTATTTCCTCTATTCCGATTTATATATGACACTTTCTATTTGAGTCCTCTCAAAAAGTTTGACACACTTTCATTTCTATTCTAACTTTCACAACTTTCAAAGGGATTAAATTATTCAAAATATAAACTTTGATACTACTATGTTCTCTATCAGACTGATTTTTTTTTACCATTACTTTACTCTTCTAGTCTACTAACACTAATATAATACATAAGCCAAAATGAATATCTTAAATTCCATATTCAGTTAAGCATTGTTGTATGAATTGAAATAACGAAAGAACTTTTAACAGACAAAAAAAAATAATAATTGGCCTAGCCATTTTGCCTTTGGGAATTTTGCATTTTGCGTTGGAGTTTCCTTATTCCATGAACTTCTTCGTCTATGATTTATCAGGAGGCTGTGTGTTGACTTGAGCATTATAGGGTTTGATGATTTGACAAAGGAACACATGCATGAACCACGTTCATAGACACTGCATACAAGTTACAGTCGGAAACAAGCAAAAGGCATGCACGTGCAAGGGATAAGTTAAGTGGTTATTTCTGAACGAAACAATTTCATGAGTGATAAGAAGCATGACTCCTTACTTGAAGAGAACTCAATCCAAGATAAGAAAATAGTTGGAGGTTGAAGTTCACTAGAACTATTCCACCAAGAAAGAGTAAAGCATTAGACTTCTAGTTACCCTTTATTCTACTAATTCTATAAAAACCAGTGTTGTTCTTTTTTTTATAGGTGATGCATATATACAGAAGTAAAAGCAAGAATTGATAGAAAAATAGAAAGGCATTTTGTGAACAGGTCATGTGAGACTTGAGAGTGTGAACCTGAAGCTACACAAACCAGATTGAAGAGCTAGTTTCATAAAAAGTTTTATGAGTCTGTCTTTAGTTCTAGTTCGGGGTGTAGTCGGTGTTTTGAGTTGTACCTTTCATATTTCTTTAGAAGAAATTGTATTAGATACTTGAGTTGTTTGTTCAAGTTAGAGTTAACTTTAAATAGTCGCAACAACCTCCAGTTTTGTTGCCACAAGTGTTAGAGTTTAATCCTTAGGTTTGCAAAGGTTTTGTAAACTGCATTTTGGCTCAAAGTTTAGTGAAGTATTTGGAATAATTTTACTGAGTAGTAGGTCGTGATTTTTTAATCTTTGAGCCGGGTATTTTTCACGTAAAAATATTGTATTCTTTACTTTTTGCATTACTTTATTCCGCAGAAGTAGTGTACGGAATAAGTAAGAACCTTGTCCTTCAATATATCAGTGTACATGGAAATTAGGTATCACCCAAATCACACTCTCTCTTGTGTCGTATTGAAATATCAAACATCAATTGCTATCAAAGCAGGTTATCCTTGAAGATGCCAACACCTTAGGAAGAAGATCAAATGATTACACCACCTGAAAACTATTAAGGGAAATATACCACTATACCACCGCTATTTAATGGCCAATACTACTCTTGGTGGAAGAGAAGATGAGAGATCACTTGCATGCCGAGGATTATGAGCTATATGACATAGTCACTGATGGTTCCTTACCAACACTCAAGAAGAATGATAAATGTGAGGTTGTCCCAAAAGCAAGGGCTGATTGTAATACTGATGATTTGAAAAGTGGGAGAAAATGCTAAAGCCAAGAAGTAGCTTATCTGTGGACTTGGTCCTGATGAGTACAACAAAATCCAAGGTTGTACCACTTCCAAACAAATAGGGGGCACATTACAAGTAGTCAATGAAGGAACAAGTCAAGTGAAAATATTAATAGGTACTTTGCTGTTTTCATAATATGGAAAATTCTCTATGAAGGACGGTGAATCGATTCAGGAAATGTATACTAGATTCACTACCGACTAAATTAAATAAGGTCACTTGGAAGGATCCTTACTAAAGAAAGGTTTGGAAAGATCTTGATTAGGATCCTACAGTCACTTGGAAAAGCAATATTACTGCTATTCAGGAATCAAAGAATATTGCCACTCCATCTTTGAATGAGTTCATTGGAAATCTTAAAACGTATAAGGAGACAAACTATGATGATGGATGAGCTTAAGAAAAAAAGAGGCTTGGCACTTAGAACCACTAATGGTTCTGACTTGGAAGATAATGAAATAACAATGATCATTAAATAATTCAAGAAATATCTTAGGAGAGGAAAGAGTCCTTCAAGAAAGGGAAGCTATAACAAAGCCAAGGTAGAAAAAAATAGGTGACTGATATATGCCTCAATATGTGGCAAACATGACTGTATGATAAAAAATTGTCCCATGTGGGAAATCAAGTAGAAAAAAGAGAGATCTGTAAGAAGGAACAGAAAAAAGGAACAAGTTTATGCCTAAAAGAGCTACAACAAAAGGCCATCCAAAGCAACGATTGGTGCTTGAGAAGACAGTACATATGAGGAATCTGCCGACGATGATGAACATGCTCTTATGACTATTGGAGAATCTGAAGATAAACTTGATGAAGACTCTAAGGTCTAAGTGAAGGATGTCAGTCAAATATGGTACATGGAGAGTGGTTGCTCAAAGCACATGACGTGAAACAAGAAACAATTCCTTTCACTTGTGACCTTTAAAGGAGGTAATATCTCCTTTGAAAATAAAAAGAAAGATGAAATCATTGGAGTTGAAAAAGTAAATAAATCTGATTCTCACTCGATTGAAAACATATATTTAATAGATGGATTGAAATAAGTCCCGATAAGTATCTTACAACTGTGTGATAGAGGAAACATGATAGATTTTACCTCTATAAATATTTTGTCACTAACCTTACTACTGATAAGATAGTTTTGTAGGGAAGAGGAGTTAACAATATATATGGGGTGGATCTGTCCCCCCAGTTAGATAATGTAATCACTTGTTTGAGTGTCATAGGTAAGGATCTCCTCCTTTGGAACAAGAGGCTTGGGCATGCTAGCCTATGTCAGCTCAACAAATTAGTCTCTAAGAACATAGTGATAGGACTACCTAATATCAAGTTCAAAGGAGACAAAGTTTGTGAGACATTTACAAGGGGAAGCAGGTAAAGTATTCTTTTAAAAGTAAAAAAATGGTTAGTACTACCAAAAAAACGGACGTATTTCGGGAGCTTTCCCCTGTACTGCATATTTAAATTGGGACTACGGACGTATTCCAGGAGTTCTCCCCCTGTACTGCATCTTTACATTTGGAACTACGGGACGTATCCCGGAAGATTCCACCGTGTGATATTTTGTACTGAGCCAAGGGCTCCCTGTCGCTGTTTTACTTCTCAGAATTATTTGTTTCTACTGCTTACCTTAGAATTTATATTCCTTTGTACTATTTTAAACTGATTTACTTATAAAAAAATCCAGTAGAGCCTTAACCTGACCTCGTCACTACTTGACTGGGGTTAGGCTTGGCACTTACTGGGTACCAATTATGGTGTACTAATGCTCTTTCCTCAACATGTCTTTTGTGTGCATATCCAGGTACCAGCACTCAGTTTCGTGGCTAAGGGTCCGAGCGGCTACTTCGAGGAGATCAAAAGGTAATTCTGCCGCGTTCGTAGAGTCCTTCGAGTCACCTTCCACTCCAGACTTAGATAGTTTTTTTTCATGTAAATTCCCTTACGTTGTATAGAGATATTTTGAGACAGAGCTTATGACTAAAGTGATATTCCGGGTTTTGGGAAGTTTTATTGTGTACGCGCCAAGTGGAAATTTTTCATTAGTAGATTTACTTTATTCCGTCTTTATTTTATTGCTTCTATCTAATATCCTTTCCACAATTAGGCTTACCTAGTCGTAGAGACTAGGTGCCGTCACGATGCCTTTTGGAGGGTAAATCGGGTCGTGACAAATTGGTATCAGAGCGTCTAGGTTCATAGGAGTCACAAGTCACAAGCCGATTTATTAGAGTCTCGCGGATCGGTGCGGAGACATCCGTATCTATCTTCCGGAGGCTATGTAACTGTTAATAACAATCATATTTCTTTGATTTCCTTGTCGTGCGAGTTATTGACATAAAAAATTCTAAAAATTCTATTCTATTCTTTCCCACAGATGGTGAGGACATGTACTGAGAGGACTGATGACCAGGCACCCGATCCCCCTGCTAGAGCCGCCAGAGGCCGGGGCCGGGGTAGAGGATGACCACACGGTGCAGCCCGAGCACCGGTGAGAGAAGAAACAGAGGAGCCTATAGCAGCCCCAGCTGGAGAGCTGGCGTAGGAGGTCCCTATTGCTTCTCTAGCCTTACAGGAGACTTTAGCTTAGTTCATTGTTCAGCACTCTAGCTCAGGCTGGACTACTTCCGATAGCTCCCGCTACATCTCAGGCCAGGGGAGGGGCACAGACTCCCGTATCCCGCACTCCTGAGTAGAGGGGCTAGGTTGATCAAGCCCCGGAGTATATCCCTATGCCCCCAGTAGCTCCGGTACAACATGGGACCGGGGTAGCTTCTTTTGAGGCAAAGCAGCTCATACTTGAGAGGTACAAGAAGTACCACCCACCTACTTTTAGCGGACTAGCTTCAGATGACGCTCTGGGATTTCTTGAGGAGTGTCATTGTATTCTCCGCACTATGGGAATTGTGGAGACCAGTGGGGTTAATTTCACCACTTTCCAGTTGAGAGGAGCGACATATCAGTGGTGGCGGGCCTATGAGCTGAGTTGTCCGGACGAGGCAACCTCACTCACTTGGACTCAGTTTTCAGAGATATTTTTGCGAGAGTATGCCCCTCAGAGCCGCAGGGATACTTGGCGCACGGAGTTCGAGCAGTTGCACCTGGGTACTATAACTGTGTCGGAGTATGCAGTCCGTTTCAGTGAGTTAGCTCGGCATGCGCCAGCCTTGGTTGCCACAGTCAGAGAGCGGGTTCGCCGCTTCATTGAGGGACTCCATCCTAGTATCCGGATTAGTATGGCCAGAGAGTTGGAGATGGATATCACTTATCACCAGGCAGTGAGTATTGCCAGGAGAGTAGAGGGCATGTTCGCCTGGGATCGAGAGGAGAGAGAGGCCAAGAGGTCTCGAGAGACTGGCCATTTTTCAGGAGCTCGTGCACCAGAAGCACGTTACGGTAGGGGATTTGTGGGTCGCCCTGTTCATTCAGCCCTTCCAGCAGCCAGTGGTATTCCAGCTCCTCCTAGACCTCAGGAGTTCTATTATGCACTGCCAGTATCCAGTGTGCCTCCAGTTCGAGGTGCTATTTACGGCCAGCCCAGTAGGCTAGCTCCTATTCAGTCTCAGCCAAAGCGTCCTCTGAGGGGTTGTTTTGAGTGTGGTGACACTCGTCATGTGATTAGGGATTTCCCCAGCGCCAGGAGGGGTGCACCTCCACAGTCTTATCATCCTCCACGTGCTCCGCCGAGTCCTCCAGCTATTCTTCCAGCCCCAGCTGCCACTCCACCTCTTCAGTCAGCTCGAGGTGGTGTCGGGGAGGTAGAGGTCGACCTAGAGGGGGAGGTCAGGCCAGATACTATGCCCTTCCAGCCCGTTCCGAGGCCGTTGCTTCAGACTCAGTCATCACATGTATTGTCCCTGTCTGCCATAGGGATGCATCAATATTATTTGATCCAGGCTCTACGTATTCATATGTGTCCTCTTATTTTTCTCCACATTTGGGGATATCTCGAGATTCTTTGAGTTCCCCTGTTTATGTATCTACTCCTATGGGAGACTCTCTAGTTGTGGACCGCGTATATCGGTCGTGTTTGATTTCTCTTAGCGATTTTGAGACTAGGGCTGATTTGTTATTATCAACATGGTAGATTTCGATATTATCTTAGGCATGGACTGCTTGTCGCCCCATTATGCTATTCTTGATTGTCACGCTAAGACCGTGACACTGCCTATGCTAGGCTTGCCGATATTAGAGTGGAGAGGTACCTTAGAGTATACTCCCCGCAGGGTCATTTCATTTCTGAAGGCTCATCGGATGGTTGAGAAGGGATGTGATGTGTATTTGGCCTATGTGAGAGATGTCAATGTTGATACCCCTCCAGTTGATTCAGTCCCAGTAGTGAGGGACTTTCCTGATGTATTCCCAGCTGATCTTCCGGGTATGCCGCCCGATAAAGATATTGATTTTGGCATTGATTTGTTGCCGGGAACTCGGCCCATTTCTATCTCTCCTTACCGTATGGCTCTTCCTGAGTTGAAGGAGTTGAAGGAGCAGTTACGGGAGTTTCTTGATAAGGGTTTCATCAGACCCAGTGTATCGCCTTGGGGTGCTCCGGTATTATTTGTGAAGAAAAAAGATGGTTCTATGCGTATGTGTATTGATTATCAGCAGTTGAATAAGGTCACAGTGAAGAATAGGTATCCTTTGCCTCGCATTGGCGATTTATTCGAACAACTACAGGGTTCCAGAGTATTCTCCAAGATTGACTTGTGTTCTGGCTATCATCAGTTGAAGATTCGGGAGCCGGATATCCCGAAGACTGCCTTCAGGACCAGATATGGCCACGATGAGTTTCTTGTTATGTCATTTGGGTTGACCAATGCCCCAATAACTTTTATGCATTTGATGCACAGTGTGTTCCGACCTTATCTTGATTCCTTCTTCATTGTGTTTATTGACGACATCCTGGTGTATTCCCGATCACGGGAAGATCATGAGCAGCACTTTAGGACTGTACTTCAAAATTTGAGGGAGAAGAGATTGTATGCACAATTTTCTAAGTGTGAGTTCTAGCTTGATTCAATGGCATTCTTGGGACACATAGTGTCTTGGGATGGGATCAAAGTATATCCGAAGAAGGTGGAGACGGTGCAGAGCTGGCCTAGGCCGTCATCAGCTACGAAGATCCGCAGTTTCCTTGGTTTGGCAGGGTACTACCGTCGCTTTGTAGAGGGCTTTTCATCTATTGCAGCACAACTATGACCAGACTGACCCATAAGGGTGCTCCGTTCAGGTGGACCGAGGAGTGTGAGGAGAGCTTTCAGAAGCTCCAGACAACTTTGACTTCGGCCCCAATATTAGTGTTGCCTACAGGTTCGGGGTCTTACACTGTCTACTGTGATGCCTCGAGGATTGTCCTTGGAGCAGTATTGATGCATGATGGTAGGGTGATTGCCTACGCGTCCAGACAGTTGAAGGTGCATGAGAAGAATTATCCGGTTCATGACCTTGAGTTAGCAGCTATTGTTCATGCCTTGAAGATTTGGCGTCAGTATTTGTACGGTGTTCCATGTGAGATTTTTACGGATCACCGGAGTTTGCCAGGACCTCAATTTGCGCCAACGGAGATGGTTGGAGTTACTAAAGGACTATGACATCACTATATTATACGACCAGGGGAAGGCCAATATGGTGGACGACACCTTGAGTCACCGGGCGGAGAGTTTGGGGAGTTTGGCATATCTTCCGGCACTTGAGAAGCCCTTAGCCTTGATGTCCAGTCCTTAGCCATTCAGTTTGTGAGGTTGAATATTTCAGAGCCTTGCCGAGTTTTAGCTTGTGTGGTGGCTCGGTCTTCTCTTTTTGACCACATTCAAGAGCGCTAGTATGATGATCCCCACCTTCTGGTTCTTTAGGATAGGGTTCGGTGAGGTGACGCCATGGATGTGACTTTAGGAGATGATGGTGTGATGAGGATGCATGGTCGGATCTGTGTGCCCAATATGGATGGGCTTTGGGAGTTGATTCTTGAGGAGATCCATAGCTCGCGGTATTCCATTCATCCGGGTACCACGAAGATATACCAGGTTATGAGACAACACTATTGGTGGAGAAGGATGAAAAAGGTTATAGTGGAGTTTGTGGCCAAGTGCCTCAACTGTCAGCAAGTCAAAAATGAGCATCAGAGGCCAGGAGGGTTACTTTAGCAGATTGAGCTTCCAGAGTGGAAGTGGGAGTGGATCACCATGGACTTTGTGGTTGGACTTCCTCAGACTTTGAAAAAGTCCAATGCTATTTGGGTGATTGTGGATCGGCTGACCAAGTCAACCCATTTCGTTCCGGTGTTGAATACATACTCCTCTGAGAGGTTGGCGGGGATTTATATCAGGGAGATTGTTCTCCTCCACGGTATTCCAGTATCTATCATTTCAGATAGAGGTACATAGTTCACTTCACAATTCTGGAGAGCCATTCAGCAGGAGCTAGGCACTAGGGTAGAGTTGAGTATAGTCTTTCACCCTCAGATGGACGGGCAGTCCGAGCGCACAATTCAGATTCTTAAGGATATGCTCCGTTCCTGTGTGATGGATTTTGGAGGGTCATGGAACCGATACTTTACACTTGTAGAGTTTGCTTATAATAACAACTACCAGTCCAGCATTCAGATGGCGCCGTATGAAGCTTTGTATGGTAGACGGTGCCGATCCCCACTGGGATGGTTTGAGCGGGGCGAGGCCCGATTGTTGGGTACAAATTTGGTCCAGGATGCTCTGGACAAGGTGAAGGTGATTCAGGAGAGGCTTCGCACAGCTCAGTCCAGGCATAAGAGTTATGTGGATCGAAAGATTCGTGATTTGGCATTTATGGCTGGTGATCGAGTTTTGCTTCGGTTATCGCCTATGAAGGGCGTCATGAGGTTCGGGAAGAAGGGTAGGCTGAGTCCGAGATTTATTGGCCCTTTTAAGGTGTTGTGACGTGTTGGGGAGGTTGCTTATAAGATAGCCTTGCCTCCCAACCTAGCAGGAATTCATCCGGTATTCCACGTCTCTATGCTCTGGAAGTATCACGGTGACCCGACTCATGTTTTTGATTTCTGTTCAGTCCAATTGGACAAGGATTTGTCATATGTTGAGGAGCCAATAGCTATATTGGATAGACAGGTCAGAAAGCTCAGGTCAAAGAATATTACATCAATCAAGGTTTAGTGGAGGGGTCAGCCAGTCAAGGAGGCGACTTGGGTGACCGATCAAGATATGCACAGTCAGTACCCTCATCTTTTCGCAGCTTCAGGTATGTTTCTATACTTGTTCGAGGACGAACGATTTTCTTAAGAGGGGGAGAATGTAATGACCCGGTTGGTAGTTTTAAGAGTTAGCTCCCTGATCCCCTAATAACTACTTTCCCCACCTTCGTATTTGCTTATGGGACTTGTCGGAATGATTAGTCGTGAAATTTGGAGAGTTTTTGGACACATAGTCCCTGCATATGAGTTTAAGCTTTAAAAATCGAACCGTAGTTGGAACTTTGGGAAGACGGGTCCGAAATGGGATTCCGTCAACTCTGTTAGCTCCGTTGGGTGATTTCAGAGTTAGGAGCGTGTCCGGAATGTGTTTTCGAGGTCTGTAGTAGATTTAGGCTTGAATTGGCGAAAGTTAGAATTTCAGCGATTTCGACCGATAGGTGGAATTTTGATATCGGGCTCAGAATGGAATTCCGAGAGTGGCTGTAGGTCCGTATTGTCATTTATGACCCGTGTGTAAAATTTGAGGTCATTCAGACTAGTTTTGATGTGTTTCGGCATCAGTTGTAGATTTTGGAAATTTCATAAGTTCTTAGGCTTGAATCCATGCAAAATTGGAGATTTTGATGTTATGTGATGTGTTTTGAAGGCTCGACTAAGTTTGGATAAGGTATTAGGACTGGTTAGTAAGTTTGGTTGAGGTCCCGGGGGCCTCGGGGATGTTTCGGATGCTCAACGGGGTGAATTGGGACTTAGGAAACCAGCTGAAGTATTGCTGGTGCTGGTGTTTCGCACCTGCGGAAGGGGAGCCGCAGGTGCGGGAAGGAGCTCCGCAGGTGTGGTCTTGACCAAGGACAACCAATGTTTGCAAGTGCGGTCTGGTTTCCGCAGGTGCGGAGCCGCAGATGCGGGCCAGTGACCACAAGTGCGGCCCTAGCCCTGTTAGTGAGTTTTCGCACCTGCGATGGATTTTCCGCAGGTGCGGGACCGCATGTGCGGAATACCTGGGCTGTTTATACAAAATCCGATAGTTTGAAGTTCATAATTTCTAAAACAATTTAGAGCTCGGGAAAGTGTGATTTTTTAAGAGATTTTCACCTGGGCAATTTGGTTAAGTGATTCCTACTCGGTTTAGACTAATTTCCATGATTATACACTTGAATATACCCTTTTATTTCATGGTGGAAAATTGGGGAAACATTTGGATAAAGTTCTTAGGACAAGCTTGTGAGTTTTGATTGAGATTTTGATATCCGACTAGAGTAATTCTTGTATGGTTAGACTCGTGAGTGAAGGGTGTCCGGAATTTGTAACTTTTACCCGATTTCGAGACGTGGGCCCTGGGGACTTCTTGGGCAATTTTCCAAATTTTGCATATTAGCTTCGAACTAATTAGCTATATTGATTCCTTAAAGTGATATTTACATTATGATATTTAATTGAATAGATTTGGGCCATTCGGAGTTGGGTATTCGTGGCAAGAGCGTGTTTTTAATTTGAGTAGCGCAGTCGAGGTAAGTGGCTTGCCTAACTCTGTGTTGGGGACTTCCCTTTAGGTTGTTTTGATACTATTTGTTATATGAGCACCGTGTACGTGAGGTGACGAGTACGTACACGGGCAATTGTTGCTTAATTCCATTTTTCCTATCCATGCCATAAATTATTTTACTCCTTTTTCACTGTTTAATATGCTACTTGCGTAGTTTAGATTAGGAAGAATCATTCCTCAGTGTTTTACCTAAATTCCCTATTTGATACAATGTGCACCGTGTTAGTTAGTCTTGATCTTGTTCTGGTCTATGATTCTTTTCCTGAGCTGTTTAAATACACCGTATCCGACATTCATTCGCATTGCATATTTAAATTGGGATTACAGACGTATTCTGGGAGCTTTCCCCCTGTATTGCATATTTAAATTGGGACTACGGACGTATTCCGAGAGCTTTCCCCCTGTACTGCATATTTAAATTGGGACTACAGACGTATTTCAGGAGCTTTCCCCCTGTACTGCATATTTAAATTGGGACTACGGACGTATTCTAGGAGTTTTCCCCTGTACTACATCTTTACTTTTGGAACTACGAGACGTATCCCGGAAGATTCCACCGTGTGATATTTTGTACTGAGCCAAGGGCTCCCTATCGTTGTTTTACTTCTCAGATTTATTTGTTTCTACTGCTTACCTTAGAATTTATATTCCTCTGTACTATTTTAAACTGTTTTACTTATAAAAATATCCAGTAGAGCCTTAACCTGACCTCGTCACTACTTGACTGGGGTTAGGCTTGGCACTTACTGGGTACCAATTGTGGTGTACTCATACCCTTTTATGCACATGTCTTTCGTGCACAGATCCAGGTACCAACACTTAGTTTCATGGCTAGGGGTTCGAGCGGCTACTTCGAGGAGATCGAAAGGTAATTCTGCCGCGTTTGCAGAGTCCTTCCAGTTACCTTCCACTCCAGACTTAAATAGTTTTTTCATGTAAATTCCCTTATGTTGTATAGAGCTATTTTGAGACAGATCTTGTGACTAAAGTAATATTCCGGGTTTTGGAAAGTTGTATTGTGTACGTGCCAAGTGGCGATGTTTCATTAGTATATTTACTTTATTCCATATTTATTTTATTGCTTCTATTTAATATCCTTTCCGCAATTAGGCTTACCTAGTTTTAGAGATTATGTGCCGTCACGATGCCTTTCGGAGGGTAAATCGGGTCGTGACAAAGAGAGTGTGCATGTTATCTTTGATGAAACTAACATTCTGTCTAAGAGACAGGAACAAGATGATGAATAGATTAGGCTGACAAGAAATTTAAATGCTAAAATAGCACTCTAGCCAGAAGTTGTATCATATGAAGGAACATGTGATCGACCAGGTTTCTTTCGCCTAGGGAAACCTGACAGGGAGAGTTGATTTGAGAGGAACTGATCCTCAAACCTTGAATGAACTTGTTCCTCAACACCAAAACAAGGAAGGAACATCCAAAGAAAACCAATTGATTGTTAAATCCTACAAGTATCAAAGTTCTCATCCTATTGGGAACATAATCACTGATCCAACATTTGGAGTTAAAATCAGATCCTCTTTAAAGAATCTCTATTCTTTTGATACATTCTTATTACTTATTGAACCTAAAAATATTATTCAAACTTTGTAGGATGAATATTGGGTGAATGCAATGCAAGATAAACTCAACCAATTTGAAAGAAGTCAAGTCTGGCATCTGGTACCAAGCCCCAAGGATAAAACAATGATTGATACTAAATGGGTCTTTAGAAACAAACTTGATGAAGAAGAAACAGTTACGAGGAACATGTCAAGATTGCGGTTCAAGGATATGGTCATGAGCAGTGCATAGACTATAATGAGACTTTTGATATTATTGCAAGATTGGAAGAAATTAGACTCCTTATAGTCTTTGTTGCTTACATGAAATTTACTCTCTATTAGATGTATGTCAAGAGTGCCTTCCTCAATGGATATTTAAAGGAAAAAGTTATTGTCAAGCAACCTCCTGGCTTTGAAAGCAATGAATGTCCTGAGCATGTTTACAAGCTTGATAAAGCACTTTATGGGCTTAAGTAGTCTCCAAAAACATGGTATAAAATATTGTCAAAATTCTTGCTTGAGCATGACTGCAAAAGAGGTAAAATTAATAATACTTTATTCCTGAAAGAAAAATATAAAGATCTCTTGGTTGTTCAGATATATGCTGATAACATAATCTTTGAAGCTACAAATGATAAGTTAAATAAGGAATTTGCTAAGCTAATGGGGAGTGAATTTGAAATCAGTATCATGGGTGAGCTTAATTTTTTCTTTAGGCTTACAAATTAAACAAACTTAAATGGAACTATGATCTATCAACAAAAGTATGTCAAAGAGTTGCTCAAAAGTTTTAAAATGAAAGTTTTCAAAGAAATTGACCCTCATATTGCAAAAACTACAAAATTGGATCAGGATGAACATGGTTCATCGGTTAATAAGAATTTTATATAGGGGAATGATTGGCTCTCTTTATATCTCACTACTAGTGTCACGACCCGATTTCTCCTATAGGCCGTGATGGTGCCCAACATCGCCGCTAGGAAAGCCAACGGTGAATTAATCATGTAATTGTTCTTTTTAATAAATTCTCAAGTAGTTGAATTTCATTTATTAAGAGAGTAAGGTGTAGAAAATTTAATAAAGTAAAGCGAAAGCTAATGAGTGTGCAGATGCAGTGAAATAAACACTCCAAAATCATAAAGTCTACTAGTATATGTTCCAAGACCTGGTATCACAAGTGTATGAGCAACTAGTAGAATATACAAAAATCTATACTACTGTATGAAATAGAGTAGACAGAAAATAAATGCAAAAGTGAAACTTCGGGTGGTACAGAACGGCCTCAAAAGAGCATCTCACCACTAGGCCTCAGGGTAACGGGAGTGCAGAAGTATAGCGTGAGTACGTAATAACATGTACCCAGTAAGTATCTAGTCTAACCTCGAAGAAGTAGTGACGAGGGGTTGATATCGACACTTACTATGGGCTAACAATAAAATACAAGAATGCTAAACATGCATAAAGTATGTGGATAATAATATTAACACGATGACAACAGTGATTAAATGATTCTTTAACTAATAGTAAATTCCAAAAGTCTTTTTCTAACATAAACTAGTTCCAAATAAATTCCAAACAATTAAATAAATTTTAACCTCTCAATTCATGAAAATAGTATCATGTGTATTCGGGCTTCAAGCATTAACATGCACGATTTATGCCGAGGTCGTACGTCCCAATCCATAATAATGTGTACACTGTCGAGGGTCGAACGACACGAACCATAGATGCATCTGTTATACTGCCGAGACGTTTGTCCTTCTCCACAAGAAGAGATATTACTTTATGAACATCCAATTTTAAAGCTATTATAAGGATAATACACAAAGAAGCACAATCTCTATTAATGGTCAAGTGACCCGCCAAAACTCAAGTAAGTGAAATTCAGTCTTTACAAATCATTTAACAAGTTGCAATATAATTAAGCACTTTAATTAACAAGTAGGGTGCAAACATCACAAGTATTTCATGATTTACGTCTTAAACTACCCGGACTTAAGCATAATTAGTAGCTACGCACAGACTCTCATTACCTCGTGCGTACGTAGCACCACAGCTAGAAACAAATAGTAATTTAAATCACCTATAGGGTAAATTTCCTCTTATAAGGTTAGGCAAAAGACTTACCTCGTTTCAAAGCTCAATTTTTGGCCACAAATTTACTCTAAGGACCCAACTTGGTGCCCAACAATCCAAAGCTAGCCAAATGTCATATAAAACAATCAATATACGCTCAAAAGTTAATAATTTAGATATTAGAGTAATTACCAAACCCAAATTGGAAGATTCTTAAAATTTACCCCCGGCCCATGTGCCCGGATTTCGGGAATTTTTGATGATAATTGTTACCCATAACCGCACGAACTCAAATAGATAATTTTCACCATATTCCATAACCAATTTCGTGGTTAAATCCTATTTTTATCAAAATCTAGGTTTTTCAACTAAACCTATAATTTCCACTATTTTACATGTTAAAATCTACCCATAATATATGTTTTTAACTTACATTGGATAGAAATTACTTACCTTCATTACATAGGTGAAAACCCTTCTCCAAGAATCTCCAAAATCGTCCAAGAGATGAAAGAAATGAGCTAAAATTGCCTAAGTCCCAACATTAAAAGACCTCATTGCCTCCAACGATTCCATTTCTGTGGACCTTAGGTCACACCTACGACGCTGCTTCTGCGGACAAAGGTTCGCTTTTGCGGAAAACATCCAACCCAGTTTTGGGCACACCTACGGAAAGGGGCACCGCACCTGCGAGCCCGCTTCTGCGGCTCGCCTCTCGCACTTGCAATCCAGGCCTGGACGACCACTTCTCACACCTACTATCCATAGAACCCTCGTCCAAAACTGCATCTGCAATCAAAAGCTCGCACCTGCGGCCAAAATCTCATAGGTGCGGATGCACCCGAACTGGTGCACCAGTAGTCCCCCAAGTCAAATTTCGAGTCCGGTTTCCAATCCGATCTACACCCGAGGCCCCGGGGACCTCATCCAATAACACTTACACATGCAACAACATAACACGACCCGCTCGCATGCTCGAAACACCAAAATAACATCTAGAAGTACGAGTCGGACGTCAAAACACATGAATCGAATTATGAAACTCAAAAACCTCTAGAAACACTTTTGTGCGTCCTATTCCTATCAAATCAACTCAGAATGACGCTAAATTTTGTGTGCAAATCTTAAACTACAATACGAAACTATTCCCAGGCTCAAAATCTCAAACAGACCTCGATATCACCAAAACTTGCTTCAAACCAAATATAAAGAACTTGAAAAACCTTTAATGTGCCAATCTTCAATATTAAGTTCCAAACCGTTCCTTGGTCATCCAAAACTCGATCCCAATATATGCACAAGTCCAAAATCACCATACCAACCTATTGGATTGTCAAATCTTGGTTCCGAGGTCGTTTACTAAAAATGTTGACCAAGTCAAACTTAACCTTTTAGGCCAATATTAAGGAGCTAAGTGTTCCGATTTCAACCTGAATTCTTCCAAACTCGAACTAACCATCCTGCAAGTCATAAAACAATAAAAGCAAAACTACCATGTTGGTTCATTACAGCTAGTAGGGTTGACATTATTTTAGTGTAGGACTTTGTGCTAGGTTCCAGGCAAATTCAAAGGAGTCTCACTTGAAGTTAGTCAAAATGATCTTGAGATACATAAAAGGCATAACTGATCTTTGCCTATGGTATCCAAAAGATAGTAATTTTGATCTAGTAGGATATACTAATACTGATTATACAGGTTTTCTTGTGGATAGGAAAATTACTTCAGGTATGAAATATTTTCTTGGATCATGTTTTGTATCTTGGGTCACTAAAAAGTAAATTTTTGTGGAATTATCTACTACTGAAGCTGAGTATGTGGCTTCTGCCTCATGTTGTGCTTAATTTTTGTGGAATAAACAACAATTAATGGAATTTGAAATTGATGTAGGTTGTATCCCAATATTTTGTGACAATACAATTGCAATCAACATGAACAAGAACCCGATTCATCATAAAACAACTAAGCATATTGTTGGTCTAAAACGCACACCCAAGTATACGTGGTCGTAGCAAGTAATATAATGTTAAATCGAATGTCGAACCCACAGGGACTTGCGTAAACTACTTATTGAATCACTCTAATTGCTATTTAATCGAGCCCAAAAAAAATCCAAGAATATAACGAATTTATTCTACGATTATATGAACTAATTATCAAGTAACGAGAATATTGTTGTGTATTAAATA
>ML384099.1:0-58375 GCA_005239525.1 Nicotiana knightiana | reverse complement strand
TCAAGAATCATCAAGGTTCTTGTGGTTTTCTCAGCTTTGGTTCTTGGTTGGTAGTCTGATTTCAAAGTCTCTTGTCTAAATGTTCGAGTTTTGTGTTGTCCGTTCATATTGGTTGTTGTTGGGTTTTGGTTGGTCTGCTCTTGTTGCTGCTGAATCTTTCTCCTCTTTGTTGTTTTGCTGATTACCTGGCCTTTATTTAGTCAGAATTCTTGTTAACTTTCTCTTTAAAAAGGTATGTAACAAGTTCATGCTTATTGGAATTTTCAGTTTTGAATCACTGTCTACTATATGTTGTGATAATCTGTTGTTTCTTGCTTAATCTGTTAATCAGTGTTGCTGGTATGTGATAAGTAGACCTTGGGTTTCTATATTTGTGTTTAGACTATGAATTCTGTGTTGTTAAGATCCACAAGGATGAGTTAGGTGTTGGTTTTGTGTCTGCCTCAGTTTTACTGAGATAATTTGTACTAGGGTAGATGAATTTGACTTCTTAATAGTCAAATTCACCCTATAATAGTACACAAACAGTAGTGTAGTCTGCTAAAAATTACCCCTTAAAGGGTATAAAGTGTGTAATTAAGAAGAGCCTTAAGGAAGGGAATCTGAACCCGCAAAATGGTCGGATTTACTCCTCAAAGTGCCAATAGTGGTCAAAGTATTTGACTAAATACTAGCCGGAATAAGGATGACTGTTAAGAGTCTAAACAAAGTGACATCATTGGATTTGAATCTGACCCCTTTCATGGTCAGATTCATTCCAGCCAATGCACAAAAGAATTCTGTTATTACTATATAATTTAACATCATTAGAGTCAAATATGACCCCTTTAATGGTCAACTTTTCTCTAAAAAATGTATAACACATCTATTATTGGGATAGTTAGAAATTGCAAAAGAAGAGATTCAAGTGCACAGTACAAAAAATCCAAATGTGGAGCAGCCAGTTAGGAGTTCAATTTTTAGTTTTTTTCCCTGATGTTCATAAAAATGTATTTTTACAGAAGCTGTATTTTCATTTCAGAAAAACTGTAATTTATTCATTTATGCATTTTCACAACTATGTAATTTAAGACTGGACTGTGTAATGGTATTTTGGAGTTTGTTTTAGTATACAAAGTGGGCTAGGCCATCAAAAGCATCCTGTCCAGGTTCGAGATGGCCTGAACCTTAGGTCATGAAGCCTAAAGGACACGAAAGCCCAAAGCTCTAAGGTTATATTTGCCTTAAGATTAATATATTAAGATTTGACTAAAACTCAGATGTTCTTAAAAACCTTGCGTGAGTTTAGTATACAAAAAATAAATTGTTCAGTATTTATTGAGAATAATTCGTTTTCTTTTTGTCTTCCTTAAAATTTTTGGTAATATATCTCCAAATTGCTTACTTCTGAAATCATGTGAACACAGCTTTCTTAAATAGCATCGGTAATAGATGGACGTAATAATATGTTCTAGATATTTGATTGTAGTTATAGCTACTATTTTCTGTTCCCTCTCCTTTATTAAAATTCGTTTGTTTAGCATATTCAATCAAGAACGTAGAAATCACTGTTTCTTTCACCAATAGCTAAAGTTAAGATGGCCCAAAGTGATACAAATTGGGCTAAACTAGGCCATAGCCCAAATCCTCGTGAATGTGATTAATGGACGTAGTTTGAGAATGATTCCTATCATTATCTAAAAATGCCTCTTTAAATCAGTCCCTATAACTTTAACTTAGGAATTCAAATTAGATGTAGTGAAATTCCAACTCATTCTTGAATTAGATAGTACTTTTAGACTTAGATAATAACTTAATCAATCAAAGTATACGTAACTTTGGATGAAAACACATCAAATAAACCACTTTATCAAATTGTGTATACGTTTACGTAATACAAATTAAGACTAAAATGAATCCTTGTAGAGACACTTTAGGAACGGATTTCCAGAAAATTATCAGAATTACGTATATGCCCGCGTGACGTGATTTCGTATTCTTTTGACAACAAAACAAGAAAATGCACTTGCGCAAATTTGTTTATCTCCTTGAATGAGTTCAGTGTCGAGAATTATATACACGTCCGCGTGACATGATTTTAGACACATTTTAAACTCTACGGGTTTACGCATACATGACCCATCTTAAAATAACTCTTTAAATATAAGAGAATAATAAAAGCGGTAAAGAATAAAAAAAATGCACATAGGTTAAGAGCAGTAATTAAATAATTTAGATCAATTTTAATCATTAAGCGACCGTGCTAGAACTGCGGAACTCGGAAGTCCCTAACACCTTCTCCCGGGTTAACAGAATTCCTTACCCAGAGTTCTGGTTCGTAGACAATTTAACAGAGTCAGAATTTCTCAATTTTGGGATTTCTAAAATAAATAAATAGTGTCCCGGGACACCGTAAAAAATTCGGGTGGCGACTCTGAATAAAAATAAATCCCAAAAATCGAATAATGTCACTTAAAGTGAAAAAACTCCCTTATTACCCTTACCCGGATGAAAAAGAAGGTGTGACAGCTCTGGCGACTCTGCCGGGGATCGAACCCAGAATCTCTAGTTCAGGGTTCAAGAATTCGAGCTTGTAATTTGATTTTACTTGGCTTTATTAATTGTGATAATACTGTATTTTGTGTGCTCAATGTGCTAAATGTTATTTATTTACCGCTTTGATATTTATTTGAACTGTATTTAAACTGTCTTCTTACGCCTCCCTTCTGAGTCTTCAAAAATTGGTGCACACGTTCGCGTGGCCCGCCTTTCTGTTAGAGGTCATACCAAGTAAGAAATACGGGGATGGACTAGCCACTAGGCCAGATAGCCTTTCATGCTACCGGTACGTCGCTCCCACCCCGACTCGAGTTGTCCGCTCGGGTAGCCAAGGTCTAGAACAAAACCCCAGGTTTAAACCCTAGAATGACAAAACCTCATGCTGGATCCCTAGTAGGAACGATTATCTGCATCATGTGTATTTTGAATTAGGGGACTCAACACAGGGGTTGGGTCCATCTAGGACAGGTGTACCCGAAATAAAAAGACCATCCTGATACATCTTACTTGCTATATGTGCATTATTTGTCTCGGTTTATTGTTGACCGGCTAAAGAAAGAAAGAAAAACAATAGAAAAACCAAGAGTGAGGAAAGACAGAAATTTACCAGTGTTGAAAAAACCTGATATTCGAAAAATACCTAGGAACTCTATCAAAATTTTCCGAAAAAAGAAGGATTTCAAAATAATTGAAAATGGAGAGAAATAGAATTTCAAAATAGTTGCAAATGAGCCAAAATGAGAAGAAAATTTCAAAATAAGTCAAAATCATTTTTTAGTTATGTTAAAACTGACCAAATTACGTGGGTCTGATTCTCATCGGATATGAGATATGTAGACAAACCTCATTGGTGCCGACCCCACTTTTCAAAAAAAAAAAAAAAAAATGTCCGTCAGTCAAAATAAAACCGACCAAGTTTCGGTTAAAGTCTTGCACCGTTCTTGCCATAATAAGTCTTAGAACATTTTACATTATCGAATGGCTATTTTCGTTAAAGAACGAATTTGTCTGTCACTTTTTCCAAAAAAGTACCAGGTTTGGCCTCAAAACTTTGCTCAAAGTAAGAAGGGGCCATTCTTTGCAAAAATGACCACTTTGATCAAATTTGCACAAATAAGCCACTTTAGGAGAGTTTGTCTTTTAAAAATTAAAAAATAGGTCTTTTGTGTCAAAATCAGAGGTCATCCTAACCATGTTTGCTCACAGGTGCAAAATGAACACTATCCAAACTCCGCAGCTGAACACCGTAGAAGAGGTTCCCCTACAACTCTAGATGTGGTGGCATGATTTAGATAAAGATGGCAAAGAATGGGTCGGCGAACAGTTGGATCTCTCGTTGATCTTATGAAAGTCAAACCCCGAAATGATGTGATTAAAGCTTTGGTAACCTTTTGGGATCCGACCCACAACGTGTTCCGCTTCTCAGATTTTGAGCTCACTCCAACCTTAGAAGAGGTCGCCGGATATGCGGGTTTTGGTCGAGACTTAAGGAATCAACAAATCTTTCCAAGACCTATGTCGGTGCGTCGGTTCTTTGAGGTCCTTTCAGTTAGCCGGCAACTCAGAAAAGGCTGAGTATCCAATGGGTGTTGTTCATTCTATTTCCTATATTCCAGATACGGTTTCTCAGACGGATTTGAAATACATGAAAAAGGCTTGATTAACAAACAGGATAAGGATACTTGGAGAATCCATCGCCGGTTTGCCTTCATCGTAGCATTTCTGGGTGTTATGGTCTTTCTTAATGCCGAAGTGACTATTGAAGTTCGGGTGGCCAAAATCGCCCAAGTCTTGACTGAAAAGAAAGATCATACTCTGGCTCCACTCATATTATCTGAAATTTTCCGGGCTTTGACTGAATGCAAGTCGGGAAAAACATTTTTTGAAGGTTGCAATATCATTTTCCAGATGTGGTTGGTTGAACATCTTCGTCACCATCCAAAATTCATGAGCTATGGTACCGATAAAGCCAACTTCATCGAGGGTGATGAAGGGAGAGTGAAGGATTACCCTTTTCCAGAAGGAGTTGGGCTTCGGTTGATCATCTAAGGTCTTTACGAGCAAACCAAATAGAATGGACTTTGGGATGGCTCCCACTCAGAGAAGTCATACTTATGTCCGCTGCTAGGAATCATCTACTGTTGATGGGTCTCAGAAGTATCCAACCATATGCACCCCAAAGGGTTCTGAGACAATTGGGTCATAATCAAGTGATACCCGAAGAGGAGGATTTGAGCATCCAAGTCATTGAGCTACACCCCGAGGCCCCCTTACCTGAAGCATTAATTCAACAGAGTTGGAATGGGTGTCGATACTTGAAAGAAGATACCCAGGTGCCCAATCTTGCTAGAGGGGAAATGGATTCGGGATATGCGGCATGGTTTGAGAAAAGAATTTGCATTGTTGAAGAACCAGAACCCGAGCCGGAAAGGCCTTCCAAGAGGCCTCATGTGCAAGCTTTTGATGATAAAATTCAAGAAAGGCTAGCTTGGGGCGAAAAGGAAAGAGAATATCAAGCCACTATCCATGCTTTGAAAGAGAAATTAAGAAATATGGAGTTTGATAATCAGTTGTAGGCACAGGTAGTCGAGGGTGAAAAACGACAAATGGCCCGAGAAAATGAGGCGCTTCGTGCCCAAGTCCGGAGTCTGAAAATAGGCCTCGAGACGCCTGTAAGGAGTGAAAGAGATGAAAAAATCATTAACAATCTGAGGTTGAAGGTTCATGAATACACCTTCGATTTGAAAAAAGCTGAAAAAGACCTGTTAGAGGCCCAAAGGAAGTTAGCAAAAGGAATAATAACGCCTTAACCCAGAAAGACAATAAAGGTTCGAACACAATCTTATTGTTTCATGCTAAGGCATTTCAACCTTTGTGAACACAAATAATAAAGCAAAGGAAAAATTAAGAGCCGAAAGAGAAATAAAAGCCTTATATTTATATAGAATAATTTTTTTACAAAGGCAAAATCGGTCTAAATCAAAAAATTACAACGACCAAAACGGTCTCAGAAAATATGCAAAATCAAAACAAAAAATATAATGTCCTAAGTGGCTTGGTCTTCATCGGAGGTTGCGTCTCCATCCTCGGGATCTTCCCCGCCTTCGGATTCACTTAAGCTATCGGAGTCTTCCTCAGGAAGGCTAGCCTCTGGGCCCTGGCTTCCTCTACTTTGGCATTTCCGATTTCGGCCATAATATCGAAGCCCTGGGAATGATCTCCCTCGAGGGATTCCCTTCGAGCTTGACATTTTGCATGATCCACCATGCCCTTGGCCTTGGCCTGGATGGCCTCAACGCCGACCTTAAAGTGGGCCACTTTAGCATCATCTTTGGTGTTGGTCACGACTACCTCAGATCTGGCCACTTCGGGTTCGTTGGACAAGCTTGCCTTATCAGAAACGGCCAAATCCAACCGAGAATGAAGCTCCTTGATCTTCTCGACCTGTACCGAGGCCTTCTCTTTTTCAGCTTGGAGGTGGGTCTCAGCCGACTACAATTGTGCTTGGACGGTCTCTTTTTTCGAGGCTAGGATGTCCATGTGCTTTTGTATTCTTTCAGAAGAACAAGCTTGTCGATTAAGGAAAAAATATGGCAAAGAAATTTCCATCTTGAAAGAAAAACTATTTGCCATGGGGAACGAAATGATCCAACAGACCAAAGATTTCAGAACGGAAAGGGCGCATTGTTATGAAAATATTGGCCAGTTGGAAGGAACGGTGCAAGAATTACAAGAGCAGAACAATGCAAATGCCCAGGTATTAGAGGCCCGGGCACATAAAATAGGGCGCTTACTTCAAGAGAAGGGGATCATACGGAACAGAATCCAAGAAATAGCCGACTACGTGGTGTAGAAATGCCATGAGTTCGAGGGTATGACCACTTCCATGTTCTTTGCCACCATGATGACTTTTGTCCACCAAGTAATGGACGACTTGGATCAACTTTAGGGGGATATTGCACACAGACCGGCACAGAGACCCGCCAATGCACCACATGCCCCGAGAAGACAACCAGAGGCTCTCCTTTATCATTGATGTTTAGTTTTTCGAGTCTGTACTTTTATTGTTTCCAAACCAAAAAATGTTAAGTTATTTTGTTTTATGTCTAGAGTCTGTACTTTTCTTTCGTGTTTATTAATGTTTCCAAAAAAAACACTTGTAATGAAAAGAACTATCTTTAATAGTGAAATGAAAATTGCCCTTCGTTTACATTTACCTGTTCCATGAACTACGCAATGATCTGATTCATGCGGCGCTCATGATACGTAGGTAATCAATATAGGATTCGATCATAGCCCTCAAATAAAAGAATAAAAGAACAAATAAAAAGAAAGAAATGAGAGAGAATATTAAAGTTGGAATGAAACACACAGTTGTTGCAAACATTTCAGAAAAACGTTTAACTGCTTAGGTGCATCGCATCTCAACGTGTGATTCCCTATGTGTTAATATCTCCCACTAACCAATTTGTTGTTTACTCTCAAAAGGTTACTGCTTTTAAGGTGGTTGGTTTACGGTGGTATTCTGGCGACACATCCTTATTTCACCATATCCAAAGGAAGTATCGCAATGACATCAGAAAGTCACCTATCTATTGTTGAACCAGAGGATGGACCCACTTTGGTTATCCCACAAGAAGAATCAGCAGTCGCTGAAGAAAATAGAAGACTGAAATGCCGTATGCTAGAGATATGGGACGCTTGGTCCAACGGAAGAGAGCAACCTAACTCCATCCCCGGTTTCCCTGAATTGATTCCCAGAACCGTAGGGACCACCAACATGCCAATTTGAATGCCAAACCCATTTGTTCCATTTGGGTTCCAACCATGGCCTCAAATTATACCGGAATGCCTTCTGAGGTTCGCCCCAGGCACCATCTTCTGGATTACCCTCTGTGGTATTTACTGCGCCACCAGCTACAGGTGTGGCACAGCCAACACTGGCGCGACAGAGTTTTGAGCCAGCAAATTTTACTTTCCAAGCTTCTCCATTCCAGCTGGATACTGCCCGGGTCACTCCGAATGCTAACCCGCAGTACCCACAACTTGAATCTACTGTGGAGCCATAAAAGATCTTGAAAAATATTGAACAGGATGAGATAACCCGAAAGATGAAGATCATCGAGCAAAGCTTGAAAAATATCCAGGGCCTAAGCGGCCAAAGGAGTGTATCGTACGCTGATTTATGCATGTTCCCTCACGTACATCTACCTGTGGGTTTCAAAACTCCAAAGTTCGAAAAATACGACGGGCAGGGAGAACCGATCACTCACCTAAAGAGATATTGCAACCAACTGAAAGGAGCAGGAGGCAAAGAAGAGATACTGATGGATTATTTCGGGGAAAGCCTTACGGGTATCGCCTCAGAGTGGTACATTGATCAGGATATCTCCCATTGGCATGTATGAGATGATTTGGCTCGAGACTTCGTAAGGCAATTTCAGTACAATGTGGATATTGCCCCAGATAGAAATTCTCTGGCTAATATCAAAAAGAAAACTTCTAAGAGCTTCGGAGAGTATGCCATTAAATGGAGGGAACAGGCATCCCGAGTAAAACCTCTCATGGAGGAAGCTGAAATGATTAGTATCTTCCTACAAGCCCAAGAGGCCGATTATTTCCAGAATATGATGTCCGCCATGGGCAAGCCGTTCGCGGAGGCCATTAAAATTGGTGAGATGGTATAAAATGGCTTGAAGACAAGCCGTATTTTAAGTCAATCTGCTTTGAGAGCCACCTCCCAAGCCATTCAAAGCGGCTTGGGAGGCCTGGCAAACTGAAAGAAGAAAGATGAGGGAGCCATGATGGCTTTAGACCCTAGGAATTCTCGACCACCTCGAGAATATCCATGCCCATTTCCCAGAGCTTCATAACACTATTATCCTCATCAGGAAGCAACTTATGCCATGTCTCCCTCCCCTTATGCGGTGATGAACACTCAGCCGCAGCCCCGACCACAGCAGTACAACCAAAACAGAACTCTACCTCCTAGAAATAACCATCCTCACCAAGCCCCATATAATCCACGCCCTCCTCAGAACAACTATCAATACAATACCTACCCTCGTGAACCATCAAGGAGACCTACTTTCATCATATCGGTGAGTCATACTCAAGCCTGTTGCCAAAGCTGATTCAGATGGGACTTCTGCAGCTTGTACCTCCAACTCGGCAAAATCCAGAATCGGCGTCATACAGATGAGTAACCAGTTGAGCCTATCACTCGGGAGTGGAGGGGCACGATACTGAAGACTGCTGGACTCTCAAGAGAGCAGTAGAACATCTGATTGAGCAGAAAAAGTGGTGCTAAGGGACGAGGAGGTCCCCAATGTCACAAATAATCCATTGCCACCCCACAATAACGGGCCCATCATTGGAATGATTTGTGAAGACAGAGAATTTCACCCCGGCGCTGAAAGCCATCATTGCCATTGTGGATACAGAAAAGAAAACAAAGTCCCCCGACCAGGATAAAGAAAATAAAACAAAGTCCCCCGGCCAGGATAAAGAAAAGGCACAAGAAGAAAAGAAAGAGACGGCACCAGCTAAAGAAGTTGTCCTTTATGTTCCGAGGGCTCCGCAAAACAAACAACTCGGCTTGAGCCCTCCCAGAAGATTAGAACTGAAATCAAAGCTGCAGGGAGTGTATGTGCCGAAAGGCACATATGTTGTGAAAAATCCAGCCGTCCTACCTAAGCTGAATGAACCTCTGATCATCAGCCACCGGCCGCAAATCCCGATCAAAAATACAACTACTGTCCCCTGGAATTATGATCAAATACTGGTAACATACAAAGGGAAAGACGTCAGAGGGGAAGTCAACGAAGCAAAACCTACTGAGAAATATCATAACCCAAAGGAGTTGAATAAAGCCAAGCATAAACGCTTTCCCCTCAAAAAATCCATCACTGCCGAAGAAGATGAAGAGTTCTTCAACAAAATTAAAATGTCTAAACATGCCACAATTAAAGAACTCAAGAAAACCCCGGATCAAGTTTCGCTTTTGTCTCTGTTCATGGGCTCAAATGAGCATCAAAAAGTACTCCTAAAAACGTTGAATGAAGCGTATATACCAGCTGAGACCTCAGTCAAGCAGTTAGAGAGAATGGATGAGCGCTTCTTCGAAGTAAACAAAATTTCTTTCAGCCAAAATGACCTACCTCCTGAAGGGGCCGCTCACAACAAAGCCTTACACTTGACAGTTAAAAGTGAAAGATATTACGTGAAGAGAGTTATGCTTGACGGAGGATCCGGGGTAGATATTTGCCCCCTGTCAACACTTTAAAGAATGGAAACCGGCATTGAGAGAATCAAGCCAAATAATATTTGTGTTCGCGCCTTTGACGGTATCAAAAGGGACACCATTGGCAAAATTGACATAGTCATGACGATTGGCCCTGTGGATTTCACGGTAACCTTCTAAATCCTGGATATGGACACCTCTTATAAATTCCTGCTAGGAAGATCTTGGATTCACGCTGCTGGGCCAGTGCCATCTACTCTCCACCAGATGGTCAAATTTGAACATGAGAATCAGGAGATAGTGGTCCACGGAGAGGATGAACAATCAATATACAGGGATCCCTCTGTCCCCTGCCTCGAGGCCAGAGAAGGTAGCGAACATATTGTTTACCAAGCCTTTGAGATTGTGCTTGTTGATCAGCACGAGGAAGGTGTTCCATGCCCACAGCCTTGTTAATATAATGTGTCAATCATGGTTGCTACCGACATGATCCGACACGGGTACAAACCCGGAAAGAGGCTCGGGGTATCCTTACAAGGCATTACCGAGCCAATCTCTCTGCCTGCCACCGAAAAATTCTTTGGCATCGGTTTCCATGACACAAATGATGATGTGAAATGGGCTAACGAACGTAAAAACAATGGATGGGACCTGCCTCAGCCAGACCCACACGTCACTGAGTCCTTCATCAAACCACAGTAAGTTGATGAAAAAGAGGAGGCCTTTACGGCCGAAGAAATTGAAAAAATTTGTGGAGCCATGAGACAAATGTTATATGAGGCTCACATGGTTCAGCCAGGAGAAGGATCGAGCACCGCAGAGGTGCAATACATGGGTCCGAATGCCAAACTGCTGAACTGGAAAGCTACTCCCTTCCCAATCAGACGGGAATCTTGGTAGTTCATGTTTTGTTGTCCTTTCTTCACCTCGAGTTATTTTAGGGTGTAACTCGAGTGTTTTTTAGTTTATTGTCTTTAAATTCCGATAAGAAAAACCCTGTTATCTTCAAATTCAATGAAATGAAATCAAAATTTCATCGTCTATTTTTCTTTCTGATTTTGTTATTTTTCTTATTTTCAATCCTAATAATGCAACCTTAAATAACATGATATGCTTGCGGACTTCATGCTCTAATCTTAATACGCTGTCTAATCTCGAAATAATGAATCAAGAAACAGAATATGATGAAGAAGAGGCTTTTAGGGAAATAAATAGAGAATTGGAACAATTTGAGAATAAGCCTAAGCCAAACCTAAACGAAACTGAGCCGGTTAAGTTGGGTAATCCAGAAGAGGTCCGAGAAACCATGATAAGCATTCACATGGATGAGAAAACTAGGGACGCATTGATTCAACTTCTGTTTGAATTCAAAGATGTGTTTGCTTGGTCCTATGATGATATGTCTGGACTAAGTGTTGATTTAGTGGTACACAAGTTGCCAACTCATCCCTATTTCCCGCTCGTCCAACAAAAGCAAAGAAAATTCAAAACAGACATCAGTGAAAAAATTAAAGAAGAAGTCACTAAACAATTAAAAGCCAGTGTAATCCGAGTAGTCAGATACACCACATGGCTAGCCAACATAGTCCCAGTACCAAAAAAGGACGGGAAACTCCGAGTATGTGTTGATTACAGGGATTTGAACAAAGAAAGTCCCAAAGACAATTTCCCACTACCAAACATCCATATCCTTATCAACAATTGTGCCAAACATGAGGTACATTCGTTTGTGTATTGTTATGCCGGTTATCACCAAGTCCTAATGGATGAGGAAGATGCAGAAAAGATAGCTTTCACTACACCATGGGGGACTTATTGTTATAGGGTTATGCCGTTCGGTTTGAAAAATGCCAGGGCAACCTATATGAGAGCCATGACGGCTAGGAGGTGTACATTGATGATGTCATTATTAAATCCAAAACACAGGAGGACCATGTCCGAGAATTGAGAAAATTCTCTGAGCGGCTACGCAAATATGACTTAAAATTGAACCCTGCTAAATGTGCATTTGGTGTTCCTTCTAGGAAACTCTTGGGGTTTATAGTTAGTCGCAGGGGCATTGAGTTAGATCCGACGAAGATAAAGTCCATCTGAGATCTTCCACCTCCAAAGACTAAGAAATAGGTTATGAGCTTGTTAGGAAGGTTGAACTACATCAGTCGGTTTATTGCAAAACTTACAACCACATGTGATCCGATATTCAAGCTCTTATAGAAAGATGCAGCGGTCAGATGGACAGACGAATGCCAAGAAGCCTCCGACAAAATCAACGAATATTTGTCAAATCCGCCAGTGTTGGTCCCGCCTGAACCAGGAAGACGTCTGTTCCTGTACCTAACAGTCGTGGAAAATTCTTTTGATTGAGTCCTCGGGCAACATAATGTTACCGGGAAGAAAGACCAAGCCATCTATTATTTGAGCAAGAAATTCATTGGCTATGAAGCCAAATACACTCTGCTGGAGAGAACTTGTTGCGCCCTAACTTGGGTTGCTCAAAAGCTCAGACATTATTTGTTGGCTTATACCACGTATCGCAAAACCAGGTTGGATCTTCTAAAATATATATTCCAAAAACCAATGCCCACAGGAAGACTAGTAAAATGGCAAATCCTGCTCACGAAGTTCGACATTGTCTATGTCACCCGCACAACCATGAAAGCTCAAGCCTTGGACAATCATTTGGCTGAGAACCCGGTTGATGATGAATACCAACCTTTAAGCACTTATTTCCCGGATGAGGAAGTCAATTTAGTCGAATTAATCTCAGAAGACACTAATACTTGGAAAATGTTCTTCGGCAGAGCAGTCAATGCAAAAGGTGTTGGGATTGGGGAAATCTTGATTTCGCCCATGGGACAATACTATCCATTCACGGCCCGTCTCCGGTTCTTCTGTACAAATAATACTACCGAATATGAAGCTTGTATAATGGGCATGAACATGGCCATTGATATGGATGTGGAAGAGTTATTGATCATGGGAGATTCTGATTTGATCATCTAGCAAGCTCAGCGAGAGTGGGAAACCCGAGATGTTAAGCTCCTTCCATACATACAACATGTGGAAGATCTTAGCAAACGATTCAAAGTCGTCGAGTTCAGATATATTCTTCGATGCCACAATGAGTTAGCTGATGCACTTGCTACCCTAGCTGCAATGCTGCTATATCCGGGCAATGTCCATATTGATCCGTTGGAAATTCAAATCAAAGAAAGACATGGTTATTGTAACACGGTCGAAATAGAGCTCGATGTCCGACCATGGTATCACGATATCAAAAGATTCTTGAAAACAAAAAAGTACCCAGAGTAGGCCAATGGGGATCAAAAGAGAACCATCAGAAGGCTCGTCAGCGGTTTCTTCTTGAGTGGAGAAGTGTTGTACAAAAGGACTCCAGATTTGAACTTTTAAGGTGCGTAGATGCAAAAGAAGATGAAAATATTATGAACGAAGTACATTCGGGAGTATGCAGCCCTCACATGAACGGGTACGTCCTCGCAAAGAAAACTCTGCGAGTAGGATATTACTAGATGACCATGGAAAAGGATTGTTTCAGTTTTGTCCGAAAATGCCATCAGTGTCAAATACATGGTGACCTGATTCTTGCACCACCCTCAGAATTGCATCCCATGTCGGCACCTTGGCCCTTCGTTGCCTGGGGAATGGATGTCATTGGGCCAATCGAGCCAAAAGCTTCAAATGGACACATATTTATTTTGGTTGCCATCGATTATTTCACAAAGTGGGTCGAGGCAGTCACTTTCAAAGCCGTCACTAAGAAAGTACTGGTGGACTTCGTGCATTCAAACATTATTTGTCGTTTCGTTATTCCAAAAACTATTATTACCGATAACGCTGCAAATCTGAACAGCCACTTGATGAGGGAGGTATATGAACAGTTTCAAATCACACACCATAATTCCATCCCTTATCGGCCTAAAGCCAATGGTGCCATTGAAGCAGCCAATAAGAATATCAAGAAAATCCTCAAAAAAATGATCCAAAGTTCTAGACAGTGGCATGAGAAGTTGCCTTTTGCATTATTGGGATATTGCACAACTGTGCGCACGTCAATTGGGGCTACGCCTTATCTATTGGTTTATGGCACTGAAGCCATGATCCCCGTGGAAGTTGAAATTCCCTCCCTTCGGATCATTGTCGAAACTGAAATTGCGGATGATGAATGGGTTAAAACCAGGTTAGAACAGTTAACTCTGATTGATGAGAAAAGAATGACTGCAGTTTGCCACGGGCAGTTGTACCAACAAAGAATGGCCCGCGCCTATAACAAGAAGGTACGGCCCAGGAACTTCGAAGTAGGGCAACTTGTCCTAAGACGTATCCTCCCGCACCATGAAGAAGCGAAAGGAAAATTCGTCCCGAATTGGAAATGTCATACATCATAAGAAAATTGCTACCAAAAGGAGCATTGTACTTAGGGGACGTCGAAGGAAATGACCCCGAAACGACTGTCAATGCAGATGCAATCAAAAGGTATTATGTTTGACCTTTTCGTGATGATACTCATGATCGAAATGACGAAGGCTTTCATTCACGCTATCCCAAACACTACCACTTTTGTAAATCCTTTGAGCTGGTTACTCTTCCTTGATTACCCTCTTTGGAACTTGCAGTGTTGAAAAAAATAAAAAAATAAAAAAAAATAATAATAATGCTGATGAAAAACAAAATAAAAATCAAAACAAAAACAAAATTCCCTGAACTACGTCTGAGTTGATTCTGAAAGGATACGTATGCAGCCTCTCCCTGGGGTTCAGTCACACCAAAAAAAAATCCACATTCCCCCAAGAGTTTAAATTGGGGCAAGTGTTAAAATTCGGCAATGATTCGCCTGAAAAGTTCCAAAGTTGTAATTTAGTACAAATCCCTTTTACCCCAAATCCTGTTCAAGTCCTTCCGATCGATCGGCGAAGAAAGCCAAATTGGAGGATACAACTATTTGGATCTGATGCAAGCAATGAGAGAAATTAAAATGAGAGAGTCTTATCGGTGAAAACCGACACGGGCACCATAAGGCGATGGCAGAAAAAAGAAATTAAAATGAGAGAGTCTTATCGGTGAGAACCCATACGGGCACCATAGACAGTAAGTAGAGAAACTAAAAACGAGAGAGTTTTGTTAGTGAAAACTCGCAAAGAGCACTACAGGGTGATGGTGAGAAGATAAATGAGAGAGGTTAGTCGGTGAAAACCCGAAAAGGGCACTACTAATCGAAAAGAGGATGATCGGTCACTAGTAAGGGGCAAGGTTTCTCAACCTCGAAGTAAATGAGAGAGTCTTATCGGTGAGAACCCATACGGGCACCATAGACAGTAAGTAGAGAAACTAAAAACGAGAGAGTTTTGTTAGTGAAAACTCGCAAAGAGCACTACAGGGTGATGGTGAGAAGATAAATGAGAGAGGTTAGTCGGTGAAAACCCGAAAAGGGCACTACTAATCGAAAAGAGGATGATCGGTCACTAGTAAGGGGCAAGGTTTCTCAACCTCGAAGTAAAAGTCGTGATGAATTTCTGGGAGTCAGATGGTTTATATAGATCAGGCATCCCGTCCAAGACACATGTCATGTTCATTGAAGGCCGCGTACACTCTAGATAAGTCCTTCTTCTCTTTTCCCCCCGAAAGGGATATTTTCTTGTCAACATTCATTATCTCCGTTTCTTTGTTTTTTTTTCCTTCAATCCCTTTCAGTCTCACTTTGTTTCTGAAGCAAGGAAAAGAAAGAATGGCAAAACTTATTTACAGGGTTCTCGTTTGACGCGAACCAACATGCAAAGGGCACCGAGCCTCATCAGGGGCATTGAATCGATCCCGACTGGCCACAACGGCTGATGCTTTAAACACAAAACTCTTGGAAGGAGAAAATCAAATCGAAACGCCTATAAAGGCAATTGAAGTGAAAGGTTAAGTCCCACGTGGCTAACCCTCTCGGAAAAATTTGAAAAGCCGAAGTGCTCCAAGTGCTTTAAAGATAAAGATGGAGGAAAAATCAGAAATGAAAGGCTGATGAAGGCAAATTAAAGTTGGAAAAGGTTAAGTCCCACGAGACTAACCATGGCAGCAGAATTTGAGGGACCAAAAATTCCTCGATACTCTGGAAATCCAAAAGAAAAATCAAGTGAAAGGCCTACAAAGGCAAAATAAAGTCGCAATGTTGGGTCCCACGTGATCGAGCGCCATGTTGAAATCTAGAAAGCCGGGATCCCCGGAATTAGAGATGAAACCCAATCCCCGGTGAGCAAGCAAGTGGTCGAGATCTTCGTCACAAGAACGAAGATCAAGCTTTTGAAAGCCAAGGCCGCAAAATCAACCACCGTTTCAAACTAACAAATTGTTCTTTGTTTAAAAGAAGCAGGTGTAACTCAAAGCAACCTTGCAAATGCAAATGTAAATAAAATAAAGGACGCAAGAGCTAGAAGCAGCTCTGCAGCAACAACTCCAAAAGGGAAGTTTTCTCCAAAATGCTTTCCCGCATTTACTCAAAAAAAAATGAAAAAAAAAAAAAAACAATGGTGGGAAAACAGCCCAAACTTGAAGTGGTATAGGGTTTCCAACCCCTAAATGCACCTTTTCCAACATAGGGTATATAATCCCTAGTCGATGATTTCTTTTCCAACATAGGGTATACAATCCCTAGTTGATGATTTCTTTTCCAACATAGGGTATATAATCCCTAGTCGATGATTTCTTTTCCAACATAGGGTATACAATCCCTAGTTGATGATTTCTTTGCCAATATAGGGTATACAATCCCTAGTTGATGATTTCTTTGCCGACATAGGGTATACAATCCCTAGTTGATGATTTCTTTTCTGACATAGGGTATACAATTCCTAGTTGATGATTTATTTTCCGACATAGGGTATACAATCCCTAGTAGATGATTTATTTCCCGACATAGGGTATACAATCCCTAGTTGATGATTTCTTTTCCGACATAGGGTATACAATCCCTAGTTGATGATTTCTTTTCTAACATAGGGTATACAATCCCTAGTTGATGATTTCTCTTCCGACATAGGGTATACAATCCCTAGTTGATGATTAGTTGATGATTTCTTTTCCGACATAGGGTATATAATACCTAGTTGATGATTTCTTTTCCGACATAGGGTATACAATCCCTAGTTGATGATTTCTCTTCCGACATAGGGTATACACTCCCTAGTTGATGCAACCATAAGGTATACACTCCTTAGTTGATGATTTTTACGACATAGGGTATACAATCCCTAGTTGATTTTTTATTTTGCAACATAGGGTCTCCAACCCCTGGTTGATCTTACTTTTAGACATAGGGTATCCCCTCCCTAGTCTATAATAACTCCATGTGCACTGTTCCCGGCTTTTCATCGCTTTCAGTAATAAAGTAGTGTAGATTTCCTTACAATAACTCACGAAATTTTCCTAGTGAAAACTGGGGCAGAAAATTTCGTTCGTTTGCTTTTTGATTTTACGAAGATTGCATTTTTAGGACAGTGGATTCGAGACGACCAAAAGAAGAAGTTTCAATCCAGAATAATAAAAACAAAAAGAGAAAAGAGAAGATTGAATCCAAAGTGCAGAAACGGGGAAGATATGGACTATTCAGGACGAGATTAAAGTCATTCGTTTGGTATATCCTGCCTTGATCCGAGGAAAGATAAGATGAAACCAGCACCTGTGACTAACAAGCATCAAGATCCAGGTCAGAGTCGGCAAAAGATCAAGACTTAAGACCAAGTCTTAGATAGGAATCTTGTAATTAGCAGCTGATAGGTTTAGTTAGTCTTTTGTTTTGTTACTTTGGTGTAATAAGGAGATCGGCAACAGTAACAACAGCTACCGCAGTGAAACCACAGTTACGCGGTAGTCCCAGCTACCAAAACTTTCAGAATTACACTGATTTGATTCCTTTATAGCCAAGGATATGTAGGCAACCTTTGAAGCAGGGTTCGGTCAAACTTTTCAAAAACGCTTCACAATGGAGTATATGAATGGGTAAAGTCGTTCATGACTGCTCACTTTGTCTTTTTCCGAAAACTCTTCGTGTTTACGAGAAAAGAGGGGCAGCTGTGAGCACATGATTTTTACCTATCATATAATCCCACACAAAATTCAATAAATTATTTAGTTTTATGATTTTTTTTAATCGAATTTCAGTACTATTTGTGAATTGATTTCGCATTACATAATCATAATTCATCTTTTAAATTTATAGATGATTTAAAATTGTATAATTAAGTGCATAACCTTAATCATTATTTTAATAATAACGAAATGTAATTATCTGACATAAAATAGGTTTAATGTTTAATTTCTTCATTTAATTACTTTCTTTTAAACAAATTTGCAAAATTTGTCCTTTAAGTGATTAGGAGTAATTAAATGGTGTGACTCTTAAGTAATTAATTTATTAATTAAACAAAGACTAGGATTATAATTAATTATTACGTTTGAGTTTTAATTTAGGTTAATTTAATTAATTACGTTTGGTTTTGTTAAAAAATAAATTTAAAGACCTGGGCTGGAATTGCCCAGGCCCAAGCTAATTGACCCAATTCCGCCCAACCCAAACGGCCAACCCAGCCCAACCAAATTCCTACCCGGTCCAGCCCCTTTGTCCCAAAACGACCCCGTTTTCTGAATCAAATCAATCCCAGTCGTTGATCTGACTGGGAACTAATTAATCCCTAAGTATTAATATGTCCTAAACACCCCTCATACCCCATTTGAACCCTAAGTATTACACACACACCCTATCTGTCTCTCTCACTCATCTCTCTTATCTCTCTAAACCCTACCGTCTGCCGCCCTAAGCTCCGCCGGCCGAAAATCGCCTATGGCGGCGGAGCACCACCAATCAAGTCCAAATTTCTACCCTAAAACACCCATCACCTCCTAAACCACCTCCTGTTATTAGTTTCTTCAAAAAACCAATTTCAGATCTGAGATTCCAAAACCCTAAGTCTCCCATGCGCACTGATTCAAAGACCTTCAACGGCTCGAACCTTCATGAGTCAGTTGCTCTTGACAAGAGCAATTGATTCATGTGGGTTTTGACTCATTTTCAAACCCACTGAAGTCCGGCCAAACTCCGGCGAATTCGGCCAAATGGTTTTATCTGACTGGTACCCCTCTCCTTTGTTTCTTTTAATCACTTGTCTAGTAAAATAAATCGCTAGGCTAGTATTAAATTTCTTCTACCAATTTCTGTCTTCCGTTTGGATTAATTGTTTAGATTTTGTAGGTTTTCTGTTTATTCTCCTAAATGATGTTAGTTACAAGATGTTTGTTTAACTGAGTTTAGTTTTAGGTTTTTCTTCTTTACTGTTGTCCCTAAATGCTACTTCCCCTTCCCATTTTCCTGTGAATAATTGCTTCATTGCTTGCCTAACCATGTTAGTTTAGTTAACTAATGGACCTATGTAAATACCAATTCAGGTTTATAACCCCATTGATTTTGAATGCTCCAGACGCCCTTTTGGTTTTACTTAGTCTGGTTTTTTTTTTTTGATTAGCATGAATCGACACATTAGGTCAATTTAGATTAATTTTGATTTCATTGCCTAGTTTAGAATTTCTTGGCCTTTTCTGGATTTTACTTGATTCCGGAATAATGATCTTTGCACGTTTGTCCCCTGTTTAGTCTCTTTAGTTACAATTATCTTTCTTGAACTTAATTGGTTTCATGCAACACTCCCTTATGTTCCTTAGATACTTATTATGATTAATCATCAATCAGTTAGGATTTTATGATTATTTGATTCCTCTCCTTAGTCTATTCCTGATTTTTAAATCTCATGACTGATTCTGAATTGTGTTGTCAACTTGTTCATATCCTAGCATAGATCAGTCCAGCGTTGGTAATTTACTTAGATCAATTGATTAAGTAGATAATTAATTAGGGATTGATTTGGTTAGGTAATAAAGAACTAGTCACCCTCAATTATAGGTCGACAACTATGAGATAAATCACAAAGTGAAGTGAACTACTAGGTCTAATTACAACCTAATGAGTCACTTGAACTTGGAAAAAAATAATTAATCCAATTAAGCTAGGTTAGTTAATGACTGGTATTAATTGGGATAATTACCCAAATCAATCTAAAGGTCTAAAGACTTTGGACTAATTAAGTTAGTAAACCCAGGTAACTAATGAGTATGGTTAGAAACTCACTCTAGGAACCTAATCAATTAACTCTTAACTAATTAACCTAAATCCTAGTTAATAAGAACTAATTAGGTTTGGATAACCAAAGTTCCTAATTAGGATCAACTAACTAGAGTTAATAGTTAACCACAATCAAGACCTAACCCTAGTTACCTAAGGGTAATTCTAGGGACTCTAAAGGGTATTTTAGGAATTTTATGTCACGACCCAAACCGATGGGCCGCGACGGACACCCGGTACCTTACCCAACTGAGTACCAACGTAACTTATCTTTCTTATTACATCATTACATACACATGACATACGGGCCTAGTAAGCCAACATAATCCTTTATAAACTCAAAACATAGGCCGGCCAGGCCGTACAATCCTTTATATACACGACATATGTCTACAAGCCTTTAAGAGTACATAAATATCATAAAGGTCGGGACAGAGTCCCGCCTTACCAAACAATACGTGTCTAAATCATACTAACCAAATGAGCAACTCCAAAGCAAATGGAGCGCACCAACATCTTTCGCTGAGCTGATAGCCTACTTGGAGGGCTCTCGACCTGTCTATCAGGACCTGCGGGCATGAAACGCAGCGTCCCTAGGCAAAAGGGACGTCAGTACGAATAATGTACTGAGTATGTAAGGCACATAAATATAAAACATGGCACGGAATGTTCCCTCGTGCATAATCAATATACAACATGGCACGGAATGTTCCCTCGTGCATAATCAATATAAAACATGGCACGGCATCATCCTTCGTGCTTTAACACTCTTCCTCACCCAAACAACAATCACAAACAAGGGCAAGGGAGTAAACAGAATAAAACTAGAAATCCCGGCAAGGGAACATCAATTAAACAATTAAATCCCGACAAGGGAACAATAACAGTAATCTCAACATCCCAGCAAGGGAGATAATCACTAAAGCAACAATGACCTGGCAAGGGTTTATTTTAATAACTCTTTCTCTTTCTTTCACTTTTATTTCATAATTTACTCTATAATTTGAGCCAATGCTCCAAAAGAATGTAATTATCTCATATTCCTTCATCATTCATTTCGCAATTTGAGCCAATGCTCCAAAAGAATGCAATATATCATATTTCTTCATTATTCGTTTCACAATTTGAGCAAATGCTCCAAAGAATGCAATATCTCATATTTCTTCATTATTCGATTCACAATTTGAGCCAATGCTCCAAAGAATGTAATTATCTCATATTCCTTCATCATTCGTTTTACAATTTGAGCCAATGCTCCAAAAGAATGTAATTACCTCATATTCCTTCACATGCCCTTTACATCATATAAAAATCATCAATTAGGCATAGAAATTACAACAAAGTCAGAATATTCACAATATAGGGACTCACGGTCATGCTAGACACCAATGTATAGATACTCGTCACCATGCCTATACATCGTATTTGACAATTAGAGAATGGCAAATAATACTCAACTCCTATTCCCTCAAGCTAAGGTTAGATCAAACACTTACCTCGGGTCCAAAGTATAGCAATCAACCTTCTAACACCGCCTTTCCTTTAGAATTCGACTTCGGAATGGTATTATTTAGACATAATCAACTCAAGTATATCAATAAGGATTCAATGATTCAATTACATGGCCTAATTATCCATTTCCTAGCATTCTTCCAAAATTATCAAAATTCGACCCCGGGCCCGCTCGCTCGGATTCTTTAAATTCTCGAAGGGAACACTCACCCAAAGCCTAAGGATCATAAATATACGATTTTTACTCGATTACAGGGCCAATTCACAGAAAATTCTAAAGTGATCGCAAGTTCTAGGTTACTACCCAATTTCTTGAATTTTTGCACTAGTTTATGTAGTTAATCAGGCTAGAATGCATGCATGAAACAAATTTCCAGGTGGAATTCACTTACCTTATGAGACATGGTTGATAACTCTTAAAAATGGAGGAAATCGCCTAAGGAAGAAGATGGAAAATGAGAAAAATGGGTTTAAAACCCGTTTTTAAAACTCACTGCCTGAACAGTGAACTCTCACATGCGGCTCTGGGGACCGCACCTGCGGTCTCGCACTTGTGAGAAGAATCTCGCACCTACGGAATTAAGCTAAGGGGTGTGGGATCGCACCTGCGAAGTGGAGACCGCACCTGCGGTCTCGCACCTACGAAAAATGCTCCGCACCGGCGATGGCTGGCCAGGCCACTGGTGATCGCACCTGCGATGCCTGGGACCGCACTTGCGGTCTCGCACCTGCGGTCACACCAGAGCAGGTGCACCAGCAGCCTTGTTTGCTGGTTTTTAGCCCCGTTAGGTGCCCGGAAGGCATCTGGGCCAACCCGAGCCCTAGTCCAAATATACCAACGAGTCCCAAATCATATTACGGACTCGCTTGAGCCTTCGAAACACTCAGAACAACGCTAAAACTCGAAATCACACCCCCAAACCTCAAGAACCAAACTTAGGAATTTTAAGGTTTCTAAACTTCGCTAATAACGTGCCAAACAGACCTATACAACTCGGAATGATACCAAATTTCACAGATAACTCCCACAACATCCTACAAACTTATATGTGCGATCAAATCGCCAAAACAACATCATATACATCGAATTAGTCCTCAAAATCCATGAATTCTATCAAATTTCATAAAACATCAAATTTTTCATTTTAAGTCTGAAACCCGTCAAACGAAATCCGATTTCAACCAAACTTCACAAAAAGTGCTTAAACCATATATATGACCTGTACCGGGCGCCGGAACCAAAATACGGGCCTGATACCATCACTTTATAATCAGATTTTATTTTCAATTTCCTTAAATATTTTCAGAAAACAATTTTACTCAAAAATTCATTTCTCGGGCTTGGGACCTCGGAATTCGATTTCGGGCATACGCCCAAGTCTCATATTTTCCTACGGACCCTCCGGGACTGTCAAATCACGGGTCCGGGTCCGTTTACCCAAAATGTTGACCGAAGTCAAATTTATTCATTTTAATATCAAATCTTAGTTTTTTTTCACATAATTTCATATTTAAGCTGTCCGGCTACGCGCCCGGACTGCGCATGCAAATCGAGGAAACTACAAATGAGGTTTTGAATCGGGAGTACGGAATGGGTAATAAAATAGGTGATGACCCTTTTGGGTCGTCACATTCTCCACCTCTAAAACAACTGTCGTCCTCGAACGGACAGAAGAAAGAAGTACCTGAGTCGGGAAATAAATGAGGGTAACGGCTCCGCATATCGGACTCGGACTCCTAGGTCGATGCCTGAGGAGGCTGACCTCTCCACTGAACACGAACAGAAGGAAAACTCTTGGATCTCAACTGACGAACCTGCCGATCTAGAATAGCTACCGGCTCCTCCTCATAAGATAAGTCCTTGTCCAACTGGACAGTGCTGAAATCTAACACGTGGGCTGGATCGCCGTGATACCTCCGAAGCATGGACACATGAAAAACTGGATGTACGACTGATAATCTAGGTGGAAATGCAACTCTATAAGCCACCTCTCCCACTCGATCAAGAATCTCAAACGGACCAATGAACCTAGGTCTAAGCTTGCCCTTCTTCCCAAATCTCATCACGCCCTTCATAGGCGATAGTCGGAGCAATACTCGCTCACCAACCATGAAAGCCACATCTCGAACCTTACTATCTGCATAACTCTTTTGCCTGGACTGAGCTGTACGAAGCCTATCCTGAATGATCCTGACCTTGTCCAAGGCCTCCTGAACCAAATCTGTACCCAACAACCGAGCCTATCCCGGCTCAAACCATCCAACCGGAGATCGACATCGCCTAACATATAAAGCCTCATAAGGAGCCATCTGGATACTCGACTGGTAGCTGTTGTTGTAGGCAAACTCTGCTAAAGGCAAGAACTGATCCCATGATCCTCCAAAGTCAATAACACAAGCTCGGAGCATATCCTCCAATATCTGAATAGTCCGCTCGGACTGTCCATCCGTCTGAGGATGAAATGATGTGCTCAACTCCACCTGGGTGCCTAACTCTCACTGAACTGCTCTCCAGAAATGCGAGGTAAACTGCGCGCTCTCGTCCGAAATGATAGATACCGGCACACCATGAAGGTGAACAATCTCCCGGACATAGATCTCAGCTAACCTCTCGGATGAATAGGAAACTGCCACAGGAATGAAATGCGCTGACTTGGTCAGCCTATCAACAATGACCCAAACTGCATCGAACTTCTTCCGGGTCAATGGAAGTCCAGTAACAAAGTCCATAGTGATCCTCTCCCACTTCCACTCGGGAAGCTCAATCCTCTGAAATAAACCACCAGGCCTCTGATGCTCATACTTAACCTGTTGACAACTCAAACATCACGCCACATATTCCACAATATCCTTCTTCATTCTATGCCACCAATAATGCTGCCGTAAATCCTGATACATCTTCGCGACGCCCGTATGAATAGAGTACCGGAACTATGGGCCTCCTTTAAAATCAACTCTCGAATCCCATCAACATTGGGCACACAAACTCGCCCCTGAAATATCAAAACACCATCGTCATCTAAGGTCACCTGCTTGGCTCCTCCGCGCTGCACCGTGTCTCTAAGGACACACAAATGGGGATCATCAAATTGCCGATCATGGATACGCTCCAACAATGAAGAACGAGCGATCATACAAGCCAACACTCGACTAGGCTAAGAAATATCCAACCTCACAAATCGATTGGCCAAATCCTGAACATCCAAAGCAAGAGGCCTCTGACTGACCGGAATAAAAGCAACACTGCCCATACTAGCTGACTTCCTACTCAAAGCATCGGTCACCACATTGGCCCTCCCCGGGTGATATAAGATGATAATATCATAATCCTTCAACAACTCCAACCATCTCCTCTGCCTCAGATTCAACTCTTTTTTCTTGAACAAGTACTGAAGACTCTTATGATCCGTGAATACCTCACACGCCACGCCATACAGATAGTGCCTCCAAATCTTCAATGTGTGGACAATGGCTGCCTACTCCAAATCATGCACTGGATAGTTCTTCTCATGAATCTTTAACTGCCTCGAAGCATAAGAAATGACCTTGCCATCCTGCATCAACACTGCACCAATCCCAATACGGGAAGCATCGCAATAGACTGTATAAGGCCCTAAACCTGTGGGAAAAACCAATACCGATGCCGTAGTCAGAGCTGTCTTGAGCCTCTAGAAGCTCGACTCACACTCGTCCGACCATTTGAACGGGGCACCTTTCTGGGTCAACCTGGTCATCGGGGCTGCAATAGATAAGAACCCCTCCACGAACCGACGATAATAGCCTGCCAATCCCAAGAAACTCTGAATCTTTGTAGCTGATGTCGGTCTAGGCCAGTTCTTGACTGCCTCAATCTTCTTCGAGTCAACCTGAATACCCTCTGCTGATACGACATGACCCAGGAATGCAACTGAACTCAACCAGAACTCACACTTCAAAAATGGATAATTAGGCCATGTAATTGAATCATTGAATTCTTATTGATATACTTGAGTTGATTATGTCTAGATAATACCATTCCGGAGTCGAATTCTAAAGGAAAGGCGGTGTTAGAGGGTTGATTGCTATACTTTGGACCCGAGNTTGAGGGAATAGGAGTTGAGTATTATTTTCCATTTGCTAATTGTCAAATACGATGTATAGGCATGGTGACGAGTATCTATACATTGGTGTCTAGCATGACCGTGAGTCCCTATATTGTGAATATTCTGACTTTGTTGTAATTTCTATGCCTAATTGATGATTTCTATATGATGTAAAGGGCATGTGAAGGAATATGAGGTAATTAAATTATTTGGAGCATTGGCTCAAATTGTGAAACGAATAATGAAGAAATATGAGATATTGCATTCTTTTGGAGCATTGGCTCAAATTGTGAAATGAATGATGAAGGAATATGAGATAATTACATTCTTTTGGAGCATTGGCTCAAATTATAGAGTAAATTATGAAATGAAAGTGAAAGAAAGAGAAAGAGTTATTAAAATAAACCCTTGCCGGGTCATTGTTGCTTTAGTGATTATCTCCCTTGTTGGGATGTTGAGATTATTGTTATTGTTCCCTTGCCGGGATTTAATTGTTTAATTGATGTCCCCTTGCCGGGATTTAATTGTTTAATTGATGTTCCCTTGCCGGGATTTTATTCTGTTTTCTCCCTTGCCCTTGTTTGTGATTGTTGTTTGGGTGAGAAAGAGTGTTAAAGCACGAAGGGTGATGTCGTGCCATGTTTTATATTGATTATGCACGAGGGAACATTCCCTGCCATGTTGTATATTGATTATGTATGAGGGGACATTTTTTGCCATGTTTTATATTGATTATGCACGAGGGGACATTCCGTCCAAAGCAAGTGGCCTCTGACTCACCGAAATAAAAGCAAGACTGCCCATACTAGCTGACTTCCTACTCAAAGCATTGCCACATTGGCCCTCCCCGGGTGATATAACATGGTAATATCATAATCCTTCAACAAATCCAACCACCTCCTCTGCCTCAGATTCAACTCCTTTTGCTTGAACAAGTACTGAAGACTCTTATGATCCGTGAACACCTCACACGCTACGCCATACTGATAGTGCCTCCAAATCTTCAATGCGTGGACAATGGCTACCAACTCCAAATCATGCACTGGATAGTTCTTCTCATGAATCTTTAACTGCCTCGAAGCATAAGCAATGACCTTGCCATCCTGCATCAACACTGCACCAATCCCAATACGGGAAGCATCGCAATAGACTGTATAAGGCCCTGAACCTGTGGGAAAAACCAATACCGGTGTCGTAGTCAGAGCTATCTTGAGCCTCTGGAAGCTCGCCTCACACTCGTCCGACCATCTGAACTGGGAACCCTTATGGGTCAACCTGGTCATCGGGGCTGCAATAGATGAGAACCCCTCCACGAACCGACGATAATAGCCTGCCAATCCCAAGAAACTCTAAATCTCTGTAGCTGATGCCCGTCTAGGCCAGTTCTTGACTTCCTTAATCATCTTCGAGTCAACCTGAATGCCCTCTGCTGATACGACATGACACAGGAATGCAACTGAACTCAACCAGAACTCACACTTCGAAAACTTTGCATATAGTTGGCTATCCTTCAGAGTTTGAAGAACCACTCTGAGATGTTGCTCGTGCTCCTCCTGACTACGGGAGTATATCAATATATCATCAATGAAGACTATCACGAACGAGTCCAAATAAGGCCTAAACACTCGGTTCATCAAATCCATAAAAGCTGTTGGGGCATTTCTCAACCCAAACGACATGACTAAAAACTCGTAATGCCCGTACCAAGTGCGGAAAGCTGTCTTAGGGACATCAGATGCCCTAATCCTCAACTGATGGTAGCCAGATCTCAAGTCTATCTTTGAAAATACCTTAGCACCCCGAAGCTGATCGAACAAATTATCAATCCTCAACAGTGGATACTTATTCTTGATTGTAACCTTGTTCAATTGCCGGTAATCAATGCACATCCTCATCGAACCATCATTTTTCTTCACAAACAATACTGAAGCGCCCTAAGGAGAAACGATGGGCCTAATGAAACCCTTCCCAAGCAAATCCTGCAATTGTTCCTTCAAGTCTTTCAACTCTGGCGGGGCTTTACGATACGGCGGAATAGAAATGGGTTGGGTGCCCGGAGCCAGATCAATGCAGTAATCAATGTCCCTATCGGGTGGCATCCCCAGCAGGTCTGAAGGGAAGACCTCAGGAAACTCATGAACCACGGGCGCCGAATCAATAGAGGAACCTCAACGCTGGAATCGCGCACATAAGCCAAATAAGCCAAACACCCCTTCTCGACCATACGCCGAGCTTGCACGTACGTACGAAATAACATTGCGGATAGAATGACCAGGAGTTCATTCCCACTCCAAACGGGGCAAATCCGGTAAGGCTAAGGTCACCGTCTTGGCATGACAATCCAATATAGCATGATGTATAACCAGTCCGTCCCCAATATAATATCAAAGTCGACCATACCTAAAAGCAACAAATCAACACGGGTCTCAAGACCCCCAATCACCACAACCCAAGAACGATGGACTCGATCGACCACGATAGAATCACCCATCGGTGTAGATACATAAACAGGAATACTCAGTGGATCACTAGGCATGACCAGGTATGGTGCAAAATAAGAGGACACATACGAATACGTAGACCTTGGATCAAATAGCACTGAAGCATCTCTATCACAAAACCGAATAGTACATGTAATGACTACATCTGAAGACTCAGCCTCTAGCCTGGCTGGAAGAGCATAACATCGGGGTTGGGCCCCACCACCCTGAACCACATCTCTGGGACGGCCGGCTGCTGGCTGGCCTCCATCTCTGGCGGCCTGAGCTCCACCTCTATGACCTCTACCTCCACCTCTAGCACCTCTACCCCCACCTCTAGCTAGCGGGAAAGGCTGTGGAACACCTGGTGCTGTACCATGGCACGAGAACCCTGATGCTGAGACCCACCAGAACCTCGGGGGAAAAACCTGGAAACGTGCCCAAAACCACCACAAGTATAACAAGGCCTCTGCTGATGTGACGGCTGACTCTGGAACTAGCCATGTCGACCCTGATAACCACCCTGGAAATTCTGAAGCGGCAGTGCACCGATAGGTGCTGGTGGCGCACTGTAAGGCTGTTGATCGGAATAGTGCGTCTTATAACCACGACCACCTGAAGTACCATGGGAAACCTAGAGAGCTGCCTGAAAAGTTCTGGGAGGATGACCTCTGTCTGAAGAATCCCTGCCCCCAGATGAGGCTCCACTGAAACGGCCGAAATGACGGAGCCTCTTGTCAGCCCCTAACCACCTCCTTGTGACAAAATCATCTCAATCCTCCTGGCCACATTGGCCGCATCTTGGATTGATATATCTGTACCTGAATCTCTGGCCATCTGAAGTCTGATAGGCCGGGCCAATCCCTCGATAAACCTCTGAACCCTCTCCCGATCAGTGGGAAGTATCATAAGAGCATATTGGGCTAGAGTGATGAACCTGGTCTCGTACTGAGTGACGGACATGGATCCTTGCTGGAGACGCTCAAACTGCCTCCAAAGATCCTCTCTCTGAGTAATGGGAAGGAACTTCCCCAGAAATACCTCTAAGAACTGAGTCCAAGTAAAAGGTGTAGATCCAGCTAGTCTGGCTAAGCAATAGTCTCTCCACCAACTCTTGGCTGCGCCAGATAACTGAAAAGTAGCGAAGTCAACCCCGTTCGACTCCACTATGCCCATATTCCGAAGAACCTCATGGTAGCTGTCCAAATAATCCTGGGGATCCTCTGATGGTGAACCAGCGTAAGTAGCAGTAAATAACTTAGTGAACCTGTCCAGTCTCCACAAAGCATCTGCTGACATGGCTGCTCCCTTTGCTACCGGTGCTGCAATATCTGACCGAGCTACTCCAGCTGGCTGAGGTGCCGGAGTCTGAAACTGTGGAGCTAGCTGCTCTGGTACGCGGGCGGCAGGAGTCTGGGCACCTCTCCCAGCCTGAGAGGCGGCTGGTGCTGAAGGAAGAAGACCCGCCTATGCTACACACTCCATGAGTCCGACTAGACGGACAAGGGCATCCTGAAGCACTGGGGTAGCTATGAACCCCTCTGGGACCTGAGCTGGTCCAACTGGGACTGCCGGAACTGGGACCTCCTTGTCAGACTCGACCTGAGGGTCCTCCACTGGGGCTGCTGCTCTAGGAAGATCCCGGCCCCGGCCCCGGCCCCGGCCTCGGCCTCTAACACGGCCTCGTCCTCGACCTTGAGTAGGAGTTGTAGCAGGAGTTTCAGGCTGCTGGGCAGAACCAAGGGAAGCACACATCCTCGCCATTTGTGAGAGAATAGAATAGAAACTCAATCAGTACTCAGAATTCATAGCGTACCGATCCCTCATACTAACTTTGCAGTATGAGGGAGTCATCCTAACTTTGAAGCCTCTAGGGGATAAATACAGACGTCTCCGTACCGATCCCTCATACTCTACCAAGTTGTCCATGAGTTGTGAGACCTAAGTAAATCTGGGCGTGACAACTGTGGGAAATCATCATCGTATACCAGTTGATCAGGTGGTGGTGCATATATAATACCATAACATTTCCCATATCCCATATACATATATATACATACATATATATATGCGTATATAACATCGTTTGAATATACATACATATATATATGCATATATAACGCTGTTTGAACCATATTTCAGCCACTGTGGGCAACAAGATCATCATATACCGGCTGATCAGGTGGTGGTGCGTATATAACGCCATAACCTTTTCCCATATACCATATACATATATTTACATATATACGTGTATATAACGTCATCTGGTCATGGGTCAATGTGCATATGTAAATGCATGAGATGCATATGAAATACGTTAATAAAATCTCTCGGTACGTCATAAGGCCATTATGCCTCTGATTAATATCATGAAATAAACTTTACCAACATACGTATTTTCGAGACCCATGAACAGAAGATAATAATAATTCACATGGGGAATCAAGAATATAGACACCCCTAGTATTTCTATGAATAGAGTAATTTATGGAAACCATGAGTTTGCTCGTTTCTTCCGTATAATTTGGACCATGCCAAAAGAAAGAAGGGATAACCTTAACATACCTGGACACTGATCTTAGGCCCATACGTGAACTTTAGAATAACATGCCGAACATTTCCAGCTAGCAAAATCAGTGGTGTATCGCACCAACTATCATTAATATGATTTCTTTCCTAATCTACAACTGGGAGGTTTTATTGTTGAACAATTACTCTAGCTAAAGGCAAAACTTGATATAAATGTGAATGTCACTCACTGAAAACAAACATATTGTATGAAACATGAGCTATAAGAAATATATTATTCTTGTCAAGCCTTCACCGTGAAACAGTGCTGATGTAACTTTCTTGGATTTTTTAAATCCTTAAGTCTTTAAGAATGGAGGTGATTTTCAAGTTCTTTTTGACACATAAAAGTTCCCCTTTTTCTCAAGTGATATATAACTTATTCATGTCTTTAAGACATATATTGGCATATGACTCGCGTTTAGAAGACTTGTCCATTTTTTCTAATCTTGCCACATATTTTTAATGACTCAAGAGTCTATCAAATATAACCTATATTGCTGCCACGTAGGTAAAGTTTAGGCTTATCCAACATTAGCCACTTAATTTCTTAATTAATTTGTTAATTCTTCATTAACCAATAATTACCCAATTATTCACATAATTAGAAATTATCTCTATTTACCCAAAATACTACTCACTTTTCACATATCTTATACACTTTACTATCATGGCCATGTGATACCTTGTATGGTACTAGTCCATAAATATCAGGTATTAATGCTCGGCCCGTGTTTTACTCCCACATGCCAAACATGGATGAAAATTCATTTTCTTTGACTTGCTTCCCCTTTCACCTTCACGAATTTATTCATCACTTGTGAAATAGCATAATCCCTATAATCTCCAAATAATTTTTTACTTGGACTGAGGTCAATTACCTTACGCCAAATTCAACGTACAATACTACAGGGTGCAATATCGTCGTAACTTAATACTCCAAAGCGTAACATCACCGGAATACTGTGGGGCATAACACTTTAGTTGAAGGAATCTTGGGTGTAACAACCCAAGAACCTTCTAGACTTGTAAAATCAGATTTGTAAGGGGTATTAGGGTCATTATAATGGCTGGAAATTTCTGGAATAGGGGCAGCTGTCCTAAAGGATAAGGGTGACAGCTTCCCTATGTACTATTTCAGCCCATTAGATAGGGAATATGGTAGGTATATCCCATCCCCAAGTCCCTTATAAATACACTCATTTCCCTACTGTTAAGGACCTGGACTGGACACTGAAAAATTACCTAGGAACACACACGAAAACACTCTTCCTTTTTTCCACCTGTTTTTATACTCTATTACCTGGTTCACACTCTCTTAGCTACTGAAACATATCTGTAAACACAGAAAAATCAGAATAGTTGCATTCATAAACATAAAAAAACAAAAATATATATTAGTGAAAAGATTTGATTTCATTCAAGAATTATCAAGGTTCTCGTGGTTTTCTCAGCTTTGGTTCTTGGTTGGTAGTCTGATTTCAAAGTCTCTTGTCTAAATATTCGAGTTCTGGGTTGTCCATTCCTATTGGTTGTTGCTGGATTTTGGTTGGTCTGCTCTTGTTGCTGCTGAATCTTTCTCCTCTTTGTTGTTTTGCTGATTACCTGGCCTTTATTTGGTCAGAATTCTTGTTAACTTTCTCTTTAAAAAGGTATGTAACAACTTCATGCTTAATGGAATTTTCAGTTTTGAATCACTGTCTACTATATGCTGTGATAATCTGTTGTTTCTTGCTTAATCTGTTAATCTGTGTTGTTGGTATGTGATAAGTAGACCTTGGGTTTCTATATTTGTGTTTAGACTATGAATTATGTGTTGTTAAGATCCACAAGGATGAGTTAGTTGTTGGTTTCGCGTCTGCCTCAATTTTACTGAGATAATTTGCACTAGGGTAGATGAATTTGACTTCTTAATAGTCAAATTCACCCCATAATAGTGCACAAACAGTAGTGTAGTCTGCTGAAAATTACCCCTTGAAGGGTGTATAAGTGTGTAATTAAGAAGAGCCTTAAGGAAGGGAATTCGAACCCGCAAAATGATCGGATTTACTCCTCAAAGTGCCAATAGTGGTCAAAGTATTTGAGTAAATACTAGTCGTAATAAGGATGACTATTAAGAGTCTAAACAAAGTGACATCATTGGATTTGAATCTGACCCCTTTCATGGTCAGATTCATTGCAGCCAATGCACAAAAGAATTCTGTTATTACTATATAGTTTAACATCATTAGAGTCAAATCTGACCCTTTAATGGTCAGCTTTGCTCTAAAAGATGCATAACACATCTATTATTGGGATAGTTAGAAATTGCAAAAGAAGAGCGTCAAGTGCACAGTACAAAGAATCCAAATATGGAGCAGCCAGTTAGGAGTTCAATTTTTAGTTCTTTTCCATGATGTTCATAAAAATGTATTTTTACAGAAGCTGTATTTTCATTTCAGAGAAACTGTAATTTATTCATTTATGCATTTTCACAACTATGTAATTTAAGACTGAACTGTGTAATGGTATTTTGGAGTTTGTTTTAGTATACAAAGCGGGCTAGGCCATCAAAAGCAGCCTGTCTAGGTTCGAGATGGTCTGAACCTTGGGTCATGAAGCCTAAAGGACACGAAAGCACAAAGCTCTAAGGCTATAATTGCCTTAAGATTAAAATATTAAGATTGACTAAAACTCAGATCTTAAAAACCTTGCGTAAGTTTAGTAGACAAAAAATAAATTGCCCAGTATTTATTGAGAACAATTCGTTTTCTTTTTGTCTTCCTTAAAATTTCTGGTAATATATCTCCAAATTGCTTACTTCTGAAATCATGTGAACACAACTTTCTTAAATAGCATCGGTAATAGCTGGACGTAATAATATGTTCTGGATATTTGATTGTAGTTATAGCTACTATTTTCTGTTCCCTCCCCTTTATTAAAATTTTTTTGTTTAGCATATTCAATCAAGAACGTAGAAATCACTGTTTCTTTCACCAATAGCTAAAGTTAAGATGGCCCAAAGTGATACAAACTGGGTTAAACTAGGCCATAGCCCAAATCCTCGTGAATGTGATTAATGGACGTAGTTTGAGAGTGATTCCTATCATTATCTAAAAATGCCTCTTGAAATCAGTCCCTATGACTTTAACTTAGGAATCCACATTAGATGTAGTGAAATTCCAACACATTCTTGAATTAGATAGTACTTTTAGACTTAGATAATGACTTAATCAATCAAAGTATACGTAACTTTGGATGAAACACATCAAATAACCCCTTTTCTCAAATTGTGTATATGTTTACGTAACAGAAATTAAGACTAAAATGAACCCTCGTAGAGATACTTTAGGAACGAATTTTCAGAAAATTATCAGAATTACGTACACGCCCGCGTGACGTGATTGCGTTTTCTTTTGACAACAAAAAAAGAAAATGCACTTGCGCAACTTTGTTTATCTCCTTGAATGAGTTCAGTGTCGAGAATTATATACACGTCCGCGTGACATGATTTTAGACATATTTTAAAGTCTACGGGTTTTACGCATACGTGACTCGTCTTAAAATAACTCTTTAAATATAAAAGAATAATAAAAGTGGTAAAGAATAATAAAAAATGCACATAGGTTAAAAGCAGTAATTAAACAATTTAGGTTAAGTTTAATCATTAAACAACTGTGCTAGAACCACGAAACTCGGGAGTGCCTAACACCTTCTTCCGGGTTAACAGAATTCCTTACCCGGAGTTCTGGTTCGTAGACAATTTAACAGAGTCAAAATTCCTCAGTTTTGGGATTTTTAAAATAAATAAATGGTGTCCTGGGACACCGTAAAAAATTCGGGTGGCGACTCTGAATAAAAATAAATCCCAAAAATCGAATAATGTCACTTAAAGTGAAAAAACTCCCTTATTACCCTTACCCGGGTGAAAAGGGAGGTGTGACATTGTGTATTGACTAAAAACATGGAACCTACTACCCTGTTTATTGCTAAGCACTATGGTCAGAAGCAAGGGAAGAAGAATTAGAATATGGAGTCTGAATATTGTCACACAAGAGGTCATTCCAAAGAAAATTGTTTCAAGTTAATAAAATGTGAATTTTGCAACATGAAAGGACATTTGAAGGAAAATTATTATAAAATCATAGGATACCCTCCTGATTTTAAGTCAAAAAGGAGAGGTGTTTTGACGAGTGGAAATCTAGCACAGTTAGATGGATATGCTGCTTCTACTCCTCGTCCAATTCCACCTATGACAGCACCAGTTTTTACCCCTGAATAGTACGCTCAAATCCTTAATTTGTTGAATAAAACTTCAATTGATAAACCTAGTGCAAACATGGAAGGTATATCTCTATTTGATTCTGATTCTAATCCTACTTGGATAGTAGACACAGGGGCTACTAATCATATGACAGGTAATGAACGATTGTTGGTTGATGCTACTAAAGTAGAAAATTCAGGACATGTTCAAATGCCTACTGGAGACTCTACTCAAACTACTCATGCAGGAAATTGCCACTTGATAGGAGGTGATCTTATTAAAGATGTCTTGTTTGTACCATCATTTAAATCCAACCTCTTGTCAGTTTCAAAACTGCCTAAAGATTTGCAGTGCTTTGTTATTTTTTATCCTGACTTCTTTATCTTCCAGGACCTCTTCACTGGGAGGAAGGGGATTGGTAAGAAAGAAGAAGAACTCTATATCTTGATACCAAAGGGAAATGTTGAAATCAAGGAGCAGTGAGGTCTTTGGCAGTAAGGGGGATCACAAATTCAGAATTATGGCACAAGAGGATGGGCCATGTACCTATGGAAGTTTTAAGAAGAATTTCTACTTTGAACAATATGTGTAGTCTTACATTGGACCATTGTAGTATATGTCCACTGGCTAGGCAAGTTAGACTACCATTTCCTCATAGTAATAGTAGAGTTGTTACCCCTTTTGAATTGATTCATATGGATGTTTGGGGGCCTTACAAAGTTTCTACTTACAATGGAATGAACTACTTTCTTACTCTTGTGGATGATTTCTCTAGATGGACATCGGTTTTTATGATGCGTGTGAAATCTGATGTGTCTAACCTGCTTAAATCCTTTATAGCCATGATTTAAAATCAATTTGAAAGGAAAATTAAAGTTTTTAGATCTGACAATGGGTCAGAGTTCTCCAATAATATTTGTGGTGACTTGTTCAAGTTACATGGGATAATTCATCAAAGTTCTTACCCTTATTCTCCTCAACATAATGGGGTTGTTGAATAGCTAGAGCCATCAAATTCCAGGGTCACTTGCCATCCAAGTTCTGGGGATGTTGTGTGGAAGCTGTTGTGTATATAATTAACAGAGTGCCCTGTACTGTTTTGGGAAACAAGTCTCCATTTGAAGTGTTGTACAACAGATGTCCTTCATTGTCTCACTTGCGAGTAATAGGGTGTCTTTGCTATGCAACAACATTGCCTAAACAAGATAAATTTAGTCCTAGAGTTACTCAATCTGTGTTACTTGGCTATGGAACTTTTCAGAAAGGTTACAAACTATATAATACGGAGCACAAAACAGTCTTCATCAGCAGAAATGTTCTCTTTCATGAGAACATATTTCCCTTCCATTCACAGGCCACAGATTAAGACTTCTCCTTTCTAGTTACATCCATTCCTTTGATCAAGACGTCTCCTATTCCATCGCATGTATCAGAGCAACCACCGGCAGTAGCTTCACCTGAAATAGAAGTCTTTGATATTGCAGAATCAACTCCCCTTACTGTAGATTTATCTCCTTCTACTTATGTACATGTTCTTGATCCAGATCCACCACCAGTTATTGATCCAGAAACACCACAAAGAAAATCTGGAAGGGTGTCTAAGCCACCTATTTGGTTGAAGGATTTTGTTGTCCCTGTCAAAGCTGTTGCTACTTGTCTCTATCCATTGTCTAATGTTGTAAACTATGATACTCTGACACCAAGGTATAAAAGTTTTCTCATAAAGTTTTCTGCCGATATTGAGTCGAAGAGTTATACACAAGCTACCAAAGATCCTAGGTGGATTGAGGCTATGCAAGCTGAATTACAAGCTTTAGAGGCTAATAACACCTGGGAGGTGGTACCTTTGCCTACAGGTAAAAAGTTTATTGGTTGTAGGTGGGTGTATAAAATTAAGTATAAAGATACAGGCGAGGTAGAGAGGTTCAAGGAAAAATTAGTAGCAAAGGGTTATAGTCAGCAAGAGGGCTTAGATTACCAAGAAACCTTTTCACCCGTAGTCAAAATGGTAAATGTTAGATGTGTTCTAGTTATTGCTGCAACCAAGCATTGGACGATCCATCATATGGATGTCTATAATGCTTCCCTACAAGTCGATTTGGATGAAGAAGCATATATGACTCTACCCCAGGGCTTTCACAGTTCTAAGGGTTCTCAGCATGTTTGTAAGTTGCTTAAGTCATTGTATGGACTTAAGCATGCTTCGCGGGAGTGGAATCTAAAATTAATTTCTGCTTTACTGTCATATGGATTTGTTCAAAGTCATTTGGATTATTCTCTGTTCACTAGACAGTCTCAGGGAAAGTTTGTCATAGTGTTGGTTTATGTCGATGATCTCTTGATCACAGGTGATGACTCTACCATGATTCTTGAAACTAAGGCATGCTTACAGTCCAGTTTCAAGATCAAGGATCTTGGTGAGCTGAGGTATTTCCTTGGGATAGAATTTGCCAGAAGCAAAGAGGGCATTGTTATGCATCAGCGGAAGTATGCACTTGAATTGATCTCAGACATGGGCTTGGCTGGAGCTAAGTCAGTTGGTGCTCCCTTAGAGTTTAACTTGAAGCTGACATCTTCAGAGTTCGATACATATGTTGGGGTGACTGATGATGCTCTTCTTGATGATACTAATATATATCATAGACTTTTAGGGAGATTGTTATACTTAACTAACACACGCCCAGACATTAGCTTTGCAGTACAATGCTTAAGCCAATTCATGCACTCGCCTAAGGTCTCTCATATGGAAGTTGATGTCCGCTTAGTTTGTTATATAAAACAGTTTCCTGGAGCTGGGATCCTTCTGTCTTCTGCTCATTCTCCTTCTTTAGTTGCTTATTGTGATATTGGTTGGGCTTCGTGTCCAAATACTCGCAGGTCTGTTATAGGATACTTTGTTAAATTTGTCAATTCTCTCGTTTCTTGGAAATCCAAGAAGCAGTCAACTATCTCTAGGAGTTCTGCCGAGGCAGAATATAGGAGCCTTGTCTCGACAGTTGCTGAACTTGTTTGGCTGCTTGGATTATTTAAGGAATTTCATGTGAATGTTCAGTTACCTATCTTCTTACATTGTGATAGTAAATTGGACATCCAAATAGCTGCAAATCCTGTTTTTCATGAGCGCACCAAACAAATCGACATGGATTGCCATTTCATCCGGGAGAAAGTCAAGCAAGGGTTGGTCTGTCTTCAACACTTGAGTTCCTCCGAGCAACAGGCTGATATTCTCACCAAAGGACTCACTCAGATCCAGCATCGTTATCTACTTTCCAATCTAGGCATGAAGAACCTCTTCATATCACCTAGCTTGAGAGGGGTTGTAGAAGAATTAAGCAATTGCACCACTATTACTTGACTATAGTTAGTTGACCATAGTTAGTTAGTTAGTAATAGTGTTAACTAACTTAAGGAATGTTAGTGGGGTATTAGTTAGTTGGTTACAACTTTCATTAGTTTAGCTTATTAGCTTAGGGGATTCTTATATACAGACTAACATGTACAGGACGTGAATATTACAGAAATTGAGTTCTAATTTTTCTCTATTTTGGCTTCTTCTCAATTTCTTCTTCTTCTTCGTTCAAGTGCATTTACGAACTACTCAATTCATCAATTCATGGAGATTTAACAGGTCTACAATTTAGTTATGCAGGAATTTGTCACGACCCAAATTCCCAACCCACGGAATCGTGATGGCGCCTAACACAATACTTGCTAGGCAAGCCAATGTTAGAAATTAATTAACCATTTCCTTTTTAAAGTTTACTTACACATAATAGAAAAATTTAAAATAAATACGAAATCGAATGTTTTCCACTAAATAATTCCATGAATAATAATGAGGAGAAATAATTAAGCCGAACCACATACTAAATATATAACTATAAAGCTACCCCAGGGTCTGGTGTTACAATTCACGAACTACTAAAGAATACTACAAATAAATGGGCTGAAAGAAACATATCTCTGTTTCAGATGAAATAAAACAGTATCTAAATGAATAGGAGAAGACTCCAGGAGTCTACGGATGCCAGCAGATCTACCTCGTGTCTCCGAACAAAATGCGTAGCTACTAAGATCTGCTAACTCTGGCCGGTACCCGGATCTGCACAAAAGAGTGCGGAGAGTAATATCAGTACAACCGACCCCACATACTTAGTAAGTGCCGAGCCTAACCTCGACGAAGTAGTGACGAGGCTACGACAGGGTGTTAACTACATAACTTGTGAACAATAAATATATAATAAAGCAAGAAAGAAATAATAATAATAAACTCTATAACCAGTAACTTGCAACAATAAATAAAAGCAACTCGGATAACTCTTTTCGAATATCAACTGTAGTCAACTCTTCAAAAAATATTCCAAGTTTCAATTTAAATCACAATAAAAATCAGAGTATGAAAACCTTTTAAATAAAACCGGAGTTTTCCAAATCCTTATTTTTGAAAATCAGTAAAACATAAAAATTTACCTTTATCGCTCCTTGTTCCGGCGCGCAATCCGCTCCCACCTGTCCACCCTTATTGCTCCTCCTCATATATATCACATTTATTTCTCCTGTTGCGGCGTGCAACCCGCTCCCACCAGACATATCATGTCAGTTTATTCATAAAAAAACTTTCACAATTTAGGCCAAGCCTTTCATAACATCTTTTTTATATCAACAATTACAAATATAAGCTGTAAAACTCATAAACTACATCAATTATTATTTCATAACGAAGCCAACCGGAATTTATATACATATCGTAACACTGGTAACCAGCTCAATCCTTATCTAACACAACTAAACCAAAAGAACAGCCAACACTTCCAAAATACTTGAAACAATACTTAACAACAAATTTACAAATCCGAATAGAGATATAAACTTCAATGATCATGAAGCACTTAAGCCCGAAAGCAAATAATTAGAAACCGGGAAAGGGATCATGTTTAACAGACAATTTGGTGGTGCATAGATACTCGTCACTTCACCTATACACCACACACATGCAAATTCACGTAGCATTTAAGTGGGGATTCCTATTCCCTCAAGTCAAGGTTAAACCAAGCACTTACCTCAATCTCGCAGGCCACTCACTGCTCAATTACTGTTTTTCCTTTTGAAATTGCCTATAACCCGCTCGAATCTAATCATAATTAGTTTAATATCATTAATTTATTCTAAAGGAACTAACTTTACAGAAAAATTATTATTTTCTTAAGTTTTCTAAAAAAAAATTAAAACCCGATCCCGGGCCCGCTTGGTCCAAACTTGAGGTTCGGACCAAATTTTGTTTACCCATTCACCCCCGAGCCCGAATATGCAATTAGTTTCGAAATCCGACCTCAATTCGAGGTCAAAATCTCATTTTTACAAAATTCCCTAATTCTACCCAAACCCTCAATTTCTACCATGAAAATTCTTGATTTTGAATTGAAAAGTGATGAAAAACATTGGTAATTGAAAGAAAAGAGTTAATTTCACTTACCTATGCTTTTGGAAGAAAAAGCCTTGAGAAAATCGTCTTAGGTCTTCTACCTTTGTGAAAAATAAGAATAAAAAGGCTGGAGTTCTAATTAATATGAATTCATTGCCCGACCCTCGCACCTGCGGTGCTTGGGTCGCACTTGCACTTGCGCATGTGCGGAAGTTCTTCCGCTTCTGCGGAAAAGGTAAATGGCCACTGGGGTCGCACCTGCGGATAATTGTCCGCTTCTGCGGTCCCGCTTCTGCGCATGAAATCTGCATCTGCGGAAAAAGGGGAAGCCGGCCTGGGTCGCTCCTGCGGCCTTCCTCTCGCACCTGCGGCTCAAGATTCGCAGGTGCGGGCACACCAGAACTGGTGCACTAGCAGATTTTACAAGTTTAAAAACATCCCGAAGCCTACCCGAAACTCACCCGAGCCCTCGGGGCTCTATACCAAACATGCACGCAAGTCTAAAACTTCATACGGACTTGCTCGTGCGATCAAATCATGAAAATAACATTTAAAACTATGGATTTAACCTCAAAACTCATCATTTTTCTCAAGAACACTCAACTTTCACTATTTCTCAATCGGACGTCCGAATCACGTCAAATCAACTACGTTCTTACCAAATTTCACAGATAGAATGTAAACATCATAACAAACTTGTATCGAGCTCCAGAACCAAAACACGGGCCCGATACCAATGATTTCAAATATAAATTCATTTCTTCATTTCATTAAAAATCCAGCAAAATAATTTTATTTAAAAAATTAATTTTTAAAGCTAGGGACCTCGGAAATCAATTTCGGGCATACGCCCAAGTCCCATATTTTACTGCGGACCTTTCGGGATCGTCGTAACAGATATTCGGGGTCCGTTTACTAAAAATGTTGAACAAAGTCAACAAAAACCAAGTTTTAAATTTCAAAAACTACTATTTCTTATATTTTCATATAAAAGCTTTTCGGTTTCACGTTCGGACTGCACACGTAAATCGAGATAATTAAATTAATTTTTTAAAACTAATAAACCTAGAATGGAGTCTTAATTTATGATGACCCGTTCAGAATTATAATACGAAGATTGTCAAATGCAGTGAATAAGAAGTCGGAATTGTTGTGCGGTAAATGATAATGCATATATAATGTTACACAATGATAAATACTATGTATCGTCTATTCTAAGGACTTTTGTCTTTAGATACTCTTGTGCACGTGTTAGTAATTAGTAATACATGTATTTTCTTTCAAATTCTATGTCGTACATAAAATAATGTATAAATTTCAGTAGAAGTCACACCACCTTTAGTAATACTGCTTTTGGTTTCCGGCCGCTTTATTAGTCGAATAATACACATTCTCGCCTTAAAATATGACTTAACAATAGTAAATTAGTATTGTTTGGTAGTAACGCTGGGTGCAGATTAGTTTTTATGTTTGCTCGGCCACAACCACAAGGGCGGAAGGTAGTTTACCCGAACTTTTTTCGTCGAAAAATTATACTGTATATATAAGGTAAATTTATTTTTTACCACTATATATTAAGTTTTGAATCCCCTTGACACAATCCAAAAATGTAGCTTAGGGGTCAAGGGGGTTCTAATCCTTTGTAAGGTCGTAGATTCAACTCTCACTAGCTATAATTATTTTTAACTTTTTTCTTTTTTGCACCCCTTTCGCGGAGATCCTACCTCCGCCACTGCTCGGCCATATCAGCATTCTTTTACGTTCTCTTGCGCCAGGAGTGGTGATTTCTGTGCACTTAGTTTTTTGTTGATATCGTAATTGTTAATTTTTTCTCTTGACACTCCAAGATTGTAATCAGATGATGAATGTTAGCTTTTGTAGAGAAGAAAAAGAAGCAAAATGTGAAGAAATCAACCATTCTTGTCCCTGAATTAAACCCATGGAATGAATAACGTGTTGATTCATTCTTTGTTTTCAGCAAGTTTCCATGGCTTAAAAGTGACTTTGAAGTCTTTGTGCATCAAATTAGGACTAATAACCTGTGATGCCAAATTACTTGTATGAGTAGATATGCAAATCTAGACCGAGGAATAAGCAAATTGAAAATCATATTAATTAGATTTTGAATTAAATCAAGTAGTAATGACTACTTTTCTGTTCAAACTCCTTGCGGTAGTGTGTTAATGGACCAGGTTTGGCTCGGTTTTTATTAAAACCAAATCAAACCAATATATATCGATTTAGATTGGTTCAGTTTTGCCGGGTTTTTCGGGGTTTTCGTTATTTAAATATTATTTCAATCTTACTTTGTTAAATTTTTTATAAGTAAATATATGTTTACTAAAAATTTAAAAACTTGACAAACATATTATCTGTTAAAATATTCTTATGGGAGAATTTTCTTTGTAACACATGATAGTTAATTTTTTAGTCGTCTCACAATAATTTTCGTTGATGTACACTTTCAAGGTTAACCGAATTTAGTAACTAAACATAAAAATCAAGATGATATCTAAATACTAATAACCACTTCAAATTCGAAAAAGATATGAGAATTTAATAGATTTTGACATATTAATATGAAAGAACAAAGAGATTGACGCATTTCAGTAACACTTGATAATAAAGTGATCATACAACTCATTATTTAAGGTTAATAAATGTGAAGCACTTCATATTCTATTTAATATTATATTCCATAAGAGAATCCCAAATATTTTTAGATATTTTTTTTTAAAAAAATTATATAAAATTTTAAAAGCATATATAAAAATTATATATTTATATTCGGTTTGGTTCAAGTTTTTTTACTTAATACCAAATCAAATCAAACCAAACCTTGTCGAATTTTTTAATCGGTTTGATTTGATTTTTTAATTTGGTGCAATTTTCCAGTTCGATTTGTACATCGTGGAGTGATTAATCAGTTTAATTTTAATATGACAATTGGATCGTTGCAGTTTGGACAATATTTGGGTGAAGTTGACATTAGGACTAAAAGAATATTTAGAACTTGAAAATGAAAAGTATTTGGAAATAGAAATTGTGCTTAGGTATGAATTTCACTTGGACAAAAAGTTGATGTGTTTTTCCCCACTTGAAATACTTGTCAAAAAACTGTTTTTCAACTTCAAATTATTTAGTTCAAGTAGAAGTCACAAATAGTTTATATCTGAGGTTGTCAGAGGCAGTTCAATAAAACTTCAACATTATTGGCAGGGATATAACTGATATATAAATATCGACAATGTAATATTTTTTACGCTACTGTATTTAACCTATCATAATATATATAACAGCTATTTATCCTTATCTTTTAGTTGATCCAACAGTCTAAAAATTTATTTACATTATCAATGTAAAAAAGTTAAAACTCAAAAGAAAAGAAATAACGTAGAAGCAACAAAACTACTTTGTACTTGTCCAGAATATTATTATGTTCATCTAGGTCAAAATTAAATAGATTTGACATTTTCTAAATATCAGCAAAATTTTGAAAGGTTCAAAATTATAGTGAGTGATTAAGAAAAGAAACAGTGGTTTGGTCACTTGCCTTAGTATTTGCGTACAAAACTCTCCTTAAAAAAGCTACAAGCCTTTGATTTTTATTTCATTTTATTTGGTAATATTTGGTTTGAGATGACTCACCAACCATGCCAATATTAGTTACATCTTCTCTTGACTATACACATAATTTATATTATACTCCAAAATATTAAGAAAACCAAACATAGGACAAAAGGAAAAAAAAAACATGTCATCTTAACCAAAACCCTAAGTTAACTTCTTTTGTTCTCTACTATATAAAGTGACAGTCTTAACCATATTTTTTACTCTTCATGACTAAGATTTCATCAAAGCAAAAGATCAATTTAATGGCTTCTATTAATTGCTTTCACTTAAGAATTCTGATGTTGGAATTCTTGGTTTTGTTACTAATTAGCATTTGTTTTAGCAGTTTGCATGGGATTAGTGATTCACATTTGAGTCTTGATTATTACAAGAAAACTTGTCCTTCTATAGAAGGAATTGTGAGGAAAGAAATGGAATGTGCTTGTCTTTCTGATCCTCGTAATGCTGCTTTGATTTTGAGATTACATTTTCATGATTGCTTTGTTCAGGTAATCGAAAAAATAAAAATATTCTCAGTTCAGCTTATTGAAATCATTAAATTGTGCGAGCATCTCATCTAAACGTTTAAGCTAGTAAAGAGAGCATACTTTAAATAAAACAAGTTTATTATATCATAAACCCTTCCCCTCTCATATGAGCTCGATTGTTTTTCATGAGTCAAACACGAGTTGATTTACACAACTAGCCACTTTTGTGGCCTTGTATTTAGAAATTGGCCTATTTTTCAAAATTAGACCAATGGTCTAGCGTTGGAGAGTAGCTACCAGGTCTGAAGTTAAAAATTCAAAGCTAAAACAAAGTACGGGTCTAGTTTTCAAAATATGGTCAACTTTTAAATATAAACCAGAAAAATGGTCAACTGGTGTAAAGTGGCGTCAAATACGTGAAAATATTTTTTATTTTGTTTTATGTGTGGCGGTACGATTTGAACCCTGAAACTCTTAGATTGCTATTTTTCATTATGTGACTATTTTATCAAAAAGCTTAAATAAGTCGCTGAAAAACGTTGAATTTTTTATTTGATAGGGTTGCGATGGCTCGGTATTGTTGGATGATACAGTGACATTAAAAGGAGAAAAGAATGCTCCCAACAACAAGAATGCATTGAAAGGATTCAGAATTATTGATAGAATTAAAAACAGGCTTGAATCAGAGTGCCCAGGAATTGTTTCTTGTGCTGATATTCTAACTATAGCTGCTAGAGATGCAGTTCTTTTGGTATATATTCTTGGAATGTTTTAATTTATGATATTATAGAATATTATTGTTTAGGTATCTGTTATTATTAATTTAATTATCATCATAGGAATAAGCTAGTAGTATTAATTAATTAATTAATTAATTAATGATGTTTTTATTAATTAATTTGGTCGCAGGTTGGTGGACCTTATTGGGATGTTCCAGTAGGTAGAAAAGATTCAAAAAATGCAGCATATGAATTGACTGATACAAATCTTCCAACTGCTGACGAAGGACTTATTTCTATTATTTCTAAGTTTATTTCACAGGGACTTTCTGTTACTGATATGGTTGCTCTTTCTGGTAAGCAATATTATATGATATTTTTTCATTTTAATTTGTTCGAAAAAAAAAATGATACATTTTTATATATGAAAATTCTTAACTTTAAACTTCTCATTTTACTCTTAGTAACGTGCTCTTATAAGTTATACCCGTAAAAATTAATATCATGGCATATCTAAAACCGCCGGAGACGGACGTAGAAATAAGTTACTGGTTCATCCGAACTCAATAACTTTGGCTAAAATTTCACTAGAAGGCTAAATAGTTAATAGATTTCGAACCTAATAAATAGAATGGGTTGTAGTAGAATTCCGAACTCGAACGCATAATATTCATAGCATGGATCCGCCTCTGAAGACCACAAGTTCCAAAGACACTTTTAGTATATCTCAAAAGTTCTTAAAATCATGTGCTTAGAGAGCTAGGGTTTCAATCTTGTGGGGTTCGAATTTTAGAACGATTGTTAATGACTGAGTACTAAATTTAGTATTTGTGCATATATTATGGATTTTCTTAATACAAATACATTGTTTGAGCAAAAATTAATAGGTTCGACCGAACCCGTAGCTCGATCGGCTTCTGCCTCCGCCCCTGATTATTATTAGTAAATCGAATATTTGTGCATATTTTTGAAGTGTTACATTATTGGCAGGTGCACACACAATAGGGAAAGCAAGATGTGTAAACTTCAGAAATAGAATATATGGAGATTTTAGAATGACAACTTCAATTATGGATCCAATTTCATCCTCGTACCTTAGCAAATTGAAATCAGTATGTCCTCCTATTGGGAATATTGGATCAGACAACAATGAAACATCAATGGACAATGTAACTCCAAATTTATTTGACAATTCCTATTACCATGTTTTGCTTAAAGGAGAAGGACTCATAAATTCAGACCAACAACTTTATTCCAGTTTTCTTGCAGTTCAAACAAAGAAAATTGTTGAGAAATATGCTGCAAATACAATTGCATTTTTTGAACAATTTGCTGAATCAATGGTGAAAATGGGAAATATTACAAATCCAGAAACTTATGTCAATGGTGAAGTTAGGAAGAGTTGCAGGTTTGTGAATACATAAAAATGAGATGTTCAAATTTTATGTAAAACACAAAGAATATTGAGAATTTGGAATTCAATTTTAATTTCTATTTGATTTGTTTGTAATTTCTCGAGCAGAAAATTATATGATATGATATGATTGAGAATAGTTGCAGCTTTTGTTTTAGTAATGAAAATTCTAATGCTACAACTTTGTGGTTGAACTTAATCAACTCTTGAATTTCATCTCTGAAATTTAAATTTTATGACAATGATTATTTTTCAGTTACATCGCTGAAAAGTGGTTATGTGTGAACTTTATCAAAAAGAAAGCTTATAGGCCTAGGGATTTCTCAGTATAAGTTTGCATTATAATATGTAAGGGAAAAATGGTCTAAATACAAAACTGGATGTCGACTGAAACAAATTGTATACGCTAGCCATAAAATAGGTATATTTTTATATGAATATTGACTTAAATTGCGGTCCATCCAATTATTTAAACTTAAAATAATCGTTGGATGTATAATATATAAATAACTCAGATTCCATATATTTATAACTATGTATAATCAGTGTATAATCTATATACTAAGAAAAACAAATAAAGAATATGATTGTCTATTTATGTAAAGATCCTTTTTGATAATACAATGCAAAAAAATATACATCTCGTCGTCTATTATTTTTCCAATTGCCTCCACCTCTTTCAGGAGAGATTCAAAAATAGAGAGATTTACACATGGTCATTTAAAAATAGTCACAGATTAAAAAATAATTGAAATTTAGATACTTTTTATGTAAAGATAAAATATGAACGAAAACACTATTCAAAATCCGAAAAAAACTCCAACATAATATACTGGAATTCTAGTATATTATATTGGAGTTCCAGCAAAGTATATCGGTCCAGCATAAATTGTTGGAAGTTCATACACAGGTACTCGAATCTCCAGTATAATATGCTGAAACTTTCCGCGTGTTGGAGTTCCAGCATAATATGCTGGAAGTCCATACACATGTGCACCAAACTCTAGTTTATTATGCTGGACATGTCTCTGTTGCAACAAAATAATGACTATTTTTCAATGACTTGGCAAACACTAGCTATTTTTGAATGGCAAGTCCGAAAACTAGCTACCCCGTACTATTTTTACCCTACTTCAAGGGGCCCGGGCCAAACAAAAAAAAAATAAAGAAAATGAAAAAGGAAAAAGAGAAAGAAAATAAAAACTTCTTATTCCATTTCTATCTTTTTTTTCCCTTCGAATATAATTCATGGAGCATCTTTCAACCATTTATTTCATCTTTTGACCCATTCAATTATAAATTCAACTTTTTCCCAGAAATCAACTAGTCTATTCTATTGAAATCAAAGCTAAATTTTAGTTTAGAATTCACTAAAAAGACATGTAATGTATGTTCCTTGACAGTAAGTTGATGGTAGGGATAGGAAGTTATAGAAAAGCCAAAATACTTGTCGCAATTTAATATGTGCCGACTCGTTCCATGTCTAGAAGAATTTCCTATTGAAGTTGAAAGAAGTTTCTATTTTGGTCCATATAATAATTATGATGTCTGTTGGAACAATTAACCTAAGATTATTAAAAAATCATAAAGAGATAATGGATGTTATCCTTCCACTCTTAATTATATATCTCAAGTTCAAACTCCGAAAATATTGAATTTTAATTAATTTTGGCCCGTGAACAGAGGCAAACCTATGTTGTAAAGAAAGGTCATCAGCACCCAAAAGCTTCAAAAAAAATTTATGTACATGTACATTTTTTAAAATACTAATATATTAATGGTAACACTTTATACAAAATAAATTTTGATTGAATATAAAAGTACACCTTCGATATTCAAATTCTGGGTGGCAAATATCATTAGATAATAATATTGTTATTGCAAGATAAGGCAGTATTATTGCAATGGCCCTCCACGTAATTAACCTCAAAAGATTTTGAGGTGCACCTTCTCTTTTTGGTATGTCAATGATAGATAACGAATGGTCTTTAATTATATGCTACCCTTTCACCATTTGCATTTTTTTCTTCTTTTATGTTTCTATCCACCAATGGAGGCTACTTTTGTCATCTTATTATAGTATCTATTGTCTTCATTAAAATCTTGACCAACCAATAATGCATTGCTTCACGTGGCGGTGAATGTAATTTAAGTTCTGTGAATATTTTGTAGTGTAATAATTTAATAGAGTAATTGTATGTTAGCAATTAAAATATTTATAAGATAATCACAAGTACATTAAAAAATCTTTATTTACCGTCGGAATGAATAAATCCTTGTAAAGTGATACACTGCCCGATGCATGATTTCGCTTACTTTTCGAGTCGTTGATAATAATATGAGTTAGTAGTGTCTTAAGGGCCCTCAAGAAATAATGTGTAATTAACAAGAAATGTTACCTTATTAACTGTACTTGTGCATTTTGCTTGAAAATAAACTAATAGTGACAAGCATCCTAAATATAATTAACTGAAATATTTCAATTGTTTCAATGTACGTGTTGAGATGTGTTTTGGGTTATAGATGTATCTGGTCCTCTTTCAGTTTAATTTAGGATTATTTTGAATTGGGATTTAACTAATTATTTTAGTCGGTTATCCGTTTATGTACGGGTCATGATCCGATACTTTTCCTGTTTTGTATATAATAAGAGTCGTGCTTGGTCTCCCGGGTCGCCTCCTCGACCGGATGACCCTCCGTTGAACTTTCACTGAAGCAATATTCTTTGACCTCAATTTCTGGACCTATCGGTCCAAGATAGGCACATGCCCCACAATATATAAGCCAAATCCTAGTCCAATTGGACTGTGCTGAAGTCTAGAACATGAGACGAATCACGTATTACTTCTCGATCATAGATACACGGAACACCGGATGAACCATAGATAAATTAGGTGGCAAAACAAGCTTGTAGGCCACCTCCCCAATCCTCTCAAGGATCTCAAAAGGTTGGATATACGTAAGGCTCAACTTGCCCTTCTTTCGAACCTCATTACACCCTTCATGGGTGAAACCCGGAGCAACACTTGCTCTCCAACCATGAATGCAACATCACAAACCTTCTAATACGCATAACTCTTCTGTCTACATTGGGTTGTACGAAGCCGATCCAGGATCATCTTGACTTTCTCCAAGGCATCTCGCACCAACTCTGTGCCTAATAACTTAGCACGTCCCTACTCAACCCACCCAACCGGAAAACGACAATGTCTCCCATATAGGGCCTCATAAGGGGACATCTGAATAATCGATTGGTAGATGGTTGTAAGCAAACTCCGTAAGTGGCAAAAATTGATCCCAGGCACCCCCGAAATCCATAACGCAGGCGCAAAGAATATCCCCAAATATCTGAATAGTGTGCTCGGACTGTCCGTTCGTCTGAGGGTGAAATGTTGTACTTAACTCAAACCGTGTGCCTAGCTCATGTTGTACTGCTATCCAGATGTAAACTGCGTACCCCTGTCTGAAATGATGGATACTTATACACTATGAATTCGGAAAATCTCGCAGATATAAACCTGAGCCAGTTGCTCTGAAGAATAGGTAGTTACTACCGGAATGAAATGAGCCGACTTGATCAACCTGTGCACAATCACCCATACCGCGTCAAATTTCTTCTAAGTCCGTGGGAGCCCAACAACAAAGTCCATGGTGACACACTCCCATTTCTACTCGGAATCTCAAGTCGCTGAAGAAAACCACCCGGCCGTTGATGCTCATACTTCACCTGCTGACAATTTAGGCACCGGGATATATACTCCACTATGTCTTTATTAATCCTCCTCCACCAATAGTGGTGTCTCAAGTCTTGATACATCTTAGTGGCACTTGGATGAATGGATTACTGTGAACCGTGGGCCTCTTGAAGAATCAACTCACGCAACACATCCACATTGGCACACATAACCGGCCGTGCGTCTACAACACACCGTCATCTCCAATAGTAACCTCCTTGGTCTCCATGTCCTTAAGGGCAAGAAAATAGGGGTCGTCATATGACGCTCTGTGATACGATCATATAAAGAAGATCGAGAACCCACGCAGGACAAAACTCGAAAGGACTCTGAAACATAAAGTCTAACAAACTGGTTGGCTAAGGCCTGAACATCCAATACTAATGGCTTCTTCGCTACCGGTAGATATGCTAAACTATCCAAACTCTCCGCATTTTTGACTCAAGGCATCGGCCACCATATTCGCCTTCTTGGGATGATATAAAATGGTGATATCATAGTCCTTAAGCAACTCTAACCACCTATGTTGCCATAAGTTAAGATCTTTCTATTTGAACCGATGTTGTAGACTCTGGTGGTCAGTAAAGACCTCATAAGGGACACAATACAAATGATGCTGCCAAATCTTCATGAACAATGGCTGCCAACTCCAAGTCGCGGACCGAATAATTCTTCTCATGGGTCTTCAGTTGCCTAGACGCGTAGGAAATCACCTTACCGTCTTGCATCAACACCACGCCAAGGCCTACACGTGATGCATCACAATACACAGTATAAGACCTCGAACCCGTAGGCAATACCAATGGGGCTATAGCCAAAGTAGTTTTGAGCTTTTGAAAGCTCACCTCATGCTCCTCGGACCATCTAAAAGGAGAAGCCCTCTGGGTCAATCTGGTCTTAGGTGCAGCTATAGATGAGAAACCCTCTACGAACCGTTGATAATACCCAAGCAAACCAAGAAAACTCTGGATCTCAGTAGCTGAAGACGATTTGGGCCAACTTTGCACTGTTTCAATCTTATTTAGTTCTACCTTGATCCCCTCAGTTGACGCCACATGACCCCAAAAATGCCACCGAATCAAGCCAGAATTCACACTTTGATATTGCATATAACTTCTTCTCTCTCAAGGTCTTGAGCGCGATCCTCAAAATGATGCTCATGATCTTCCCAGATGGGGGAGTACATCAAGATGTCATCAATAAACACAATGACGAATCAATCAAGATAATGTTATAATACACTATTCATCAGGTACATAAAATGTTGCTAGGGCATTGGTTAGCCAAAATGACATCTAAAGGAACTCGTAATGACCATACCGAGTCCTGAAGGCAGTCTTCGGGATATCTGTATCTCGAATCTTTAGCTGATGATAACCAGACCGCAAATCAATCTTTGAGAACACTATGGCACCCTGTATTTGATCAAATAAGTCATCAATTCATGGCAATGTATACATATTCTTCATTGTAACTTAGTTCAACTGCCGATAATCAATACACATGCCCATAGAACCATCATTCTTCTTCACAAACAAGATCGGAGCACCCCACGGTGATACACTAGGCTGAACGAAACCCTAATCAAGCAACTCTTGCAACTGCTCCTTTAACTCCTTCAGATCCGCTAGGGCCATACGATATGGTAGAATAGAAACGGGTTGAGTGCCCGGCAACAAGTCAATACCAAAATCGATATCCCTATTGGGCGGCATGCCCGGAAGATCCGCTGGAAATACACCTGGAAAGTCTCTCACTACTGGAACTGACTCAACGGCAGGAGTATCAACACTGACATCTCTCACAAAATCTAGATAAGCATAACACCCCTTCTCAACCATCCGCTTAGCCTTTAGAAATGATACAACCCTGCTAGGAACACAATCCAATACACCTCTCCGCTCTAACTATGGTAAACCTGGCATAGCCAGCGCTACATTCTTGGCGTGAAAATCAAGGATAGCATGATAGGGTGACAACCGGTGCATGCCCAAGATAACATCAAAGTTGACCATACTAAGTAACAATAGATCAAGGTTGGTCTCAAAACCACCAATAACAACTAAACATGACTAATACACATGGTTCACATCAATAGAATCTCCCACAAGCGTGGACATATAAATAGGAGAACCCAAGGAATCACGAGATATATCCAAATATGGAGTAAAGTAAGATGACATATATGAATAAGTGGACCCAGGATCAAATAAGACTGATACATCTCTATGGCAAACCGGAATCATACTTATAATGACTGAGTCTGAAGTAACTGCCTCCGTCATACCCGGAAATACATAGAATCTGGCATGGCCTCCCCCTCTAGGGCGACCTCTATCTGCCCGTCCCCTACCCCTAGCTGATTCTGCGGGTGTAGCGGCAACTAGGGCAACAATCATGGCCTGAGAAGTCTGTGGACCCGATTGAATCCGTGGAGCCTAAGTAGTCTGGGGAGGTGCACCCCTCCTAAGTCTGGGGCAGTCTCTAACCATGTGGCAGGTATCCCCACACTCAAAGCAAGCTCTCGGTATGCATGGCTACTAGGACTGGCTCGGGTCTTGTCGGCTGGACTGGCAGCTGAAGGCACCCCATGCAGGAGGTGAACTAGAAAATGACTGAGCAAAGTGTGCAACCTGAGACCTCGGAACAAGAGGAGCACCACTAAAAGCTGGAAGTGTTGAGTGAACTAGATAACTCACATAGCCTCTACTGTGACGGGTTGTAGCTGCAGCGTGACCACCACTGAATCCTTCGGTACCTCTTGGCCTCCCTGTCATCTCTCTCTCGGCCCCGCATACCCTCCAACCTTCGTGCAATTTCTACCACCTGCTGATATGTGATATCTGTCTCCAACTCTCGAGCCATGCTGAACCTAATACCATAGTTGAGCCCTTCGATAAATCGACGGACTCGCTCTCTAACTGTAGAAACCAAGGCAGGTGCATGTCTGGACAAATAACTGAGGTCGAGATTAGAGATAGGTTCTCTATAGTATTAATTTTTGTCCAGCCGTTGTGCTTCACAAAGGATGGTGAACGATATAATAAGAAGAATAATTTTTTTTTTGGAATTTGAGCACCAATACGGTTTAATATGAAGCAGATAAGCAGGAAACGATATATGAATTTGTACCTAAACGTGAATCAGTTCTTTACTTCTGAAATTTGGAGTATTATCATTGACCTTTTAACAAATTTGATGCGAAACATTTTTTTCTTTATCTGTGTTTTCACTACAAGAAAAAATTGAAAATAGATCTTGAAAACAATTGACTCAAATAAATGCTTATCATAAGACTTTTATTCTCTTCTCTTTGTTGTTCTATTGATCAAAAGTATTCAGTAGCACCACATCAGTAAGAGTCGAAAGATATAACCGATAAGCAAGAGCGTATCTATCACCTTCATTTACCTTTACTTTAGATAATTACTCACAGTTATTAAAAAGCTGGCCCTATTAAAGGATCTCAATTTATTTATGTTTATTTGTTATTGAAACAATGAGCATTATTATTACTAGGCCAAAATTTGAATAGTTATACATCTATGTATATATAACAAAACTAAAAAAAAAGTGATGTCTTTTTTTATTTTTTTAATCGCAGGCCTTTGATAAATGACCTCCTTGTCACTGCTTTATCATCGAAATAATAAAACAGAAAAAAGAACATACAAAATTAACCCCACATTATTTTAATGTTAATCTTTTAGGGTATAAGAAAAAAAAGAATTATAATTTTGTAGACTCCCACTCCCACATTTTAAATGTTAATCTTTAGCATCATAAGAAAGAAGATAGTTGCAATTTTGTAGACTACCAACTCTTTCTCTCTTTGAAGAGAGAATCGTGAAAAACTTTGAAAGCTTTTCCAAACGTGTCTTCTTATGAAATAATTGGGAGGATCAAACAATTACACGTGTTATTATCATCAATAATTGTCTGTGTTCTCGCTTTTTTCTTTTCTGGAGAGAACCGACAATTACACGTGTTATTATAAAATCAGTAATTGTTTAACTATTTCATCACTCTTAATGTTTTATGTGGAGGACTGACAACTACACATGTTATGTTATTAGTAATCACTTTTCTCATTCTTTGAACCAGATTTGAACTAGTGACACGAGGATCTTCGGTCCTCTGCTCTACCAACTGAGCTATTCCCAACTATTCTCAATGTAGCATCCTCAAATGAGTGGCTCGCATATTGAATACAAAAAAAACCGCTCCTTGTTTATCCTCTCTCAAGATATTAGAGAATATTATACTTCGTAGGATTCATTAAAAGAAGAAGCACTTTCTTCTAGAAAATTTTATACCTAACCCAAATTTTGAATTCGAGACCTAAATTTGAATACGAGGATGATTGTCATATTTTTCACACGGTACACTCCACATAGCTATTATCAATGAGGAAGACTAATGATTTAGAATTGACATTGACAAAAGCTCCAAATACGATGTATATTTCCACTCTTCACATGCATTCAAATTGAATTAAATATTTTTTTTCATTTAAAATCTATAAGACTATAACGTACAAAAACAAGGAAAGAAAACTTCAATGAGAAGAGAAATTAAAGACATGTAATTTGACTTGATTTAACAACTAACTCACAACCTTTTATATGTTAGTTAACAACTTACGTTAAAAATTTAAGTGATATTGTGTATAAATATTTACATTGTTAGTATAAAATAATCTGCCACTTCTTCAAATGCATTTATTGTTGAATAAAATATACATAATGAAGTATTTTGAGAATGGAGGTCACAACAGTGGTGACTAGTGGAAGAAGGTGATACTGTCGAAGAAGAAGAAGAGAAAAGATAGCAAAGAAGAAGAAAGCAGAATTCTTTTTATTATTCAACTTAACCACTACACTGTGTTAGTGTGTGTGTGTATATATATATATATATATATATATATATATATTTATCATCTAACTAATTAACTAACTATAACAGTAATTAACTAACTCTAACAGTGATTATAACTAATTAATTACCTATATACTAAAAATTACTTAATTGATCTTCTTATCTTTCTTTAACACTCCCCCTCAAGCTAGAGGGCATAAAAACATTAAATGTCCCTAGCTTGGAAACTAAATATTGATGCTGAACTTTATTTAGCCCTTTTGTGAATATATCTGCAGGTTGATCTTTTGTAGGAATATACTCAGTCTTGACCATGCCTTGTTGTATCTTCGCCCTTATAAAATGACAATCTATTTCTATGTGTTTGGTCCTCTCATGATAGACTGGATTTGCTGCTATTTGAATTGCAGCTTTGCTGTCGCAAAATATGGTAACTGGTTGTGTGACTTTCACATCAACTTCTTTTAATAACCCAAGTAACCATGTTAGTTCAGCAACAGTAGAAGCTAGGCTTCTATATTCTGCTTCAGCCGAGCTTCTTGAGATTGTAGTTTGTTTCTTTGATTTTCAAGATACTAGAGATTCACCCAGCTTGATTGAATAACCTGTGACTGACTTCCTTGAATGTGAGCAGGCTGCCCAGTCAGCATCACAGTAGGCTGTTACTGGATAACAAAATACCTTGACCTGATTGATTTTTGACATATCTCACAATTCTTATTAATGCTTCCATATGAGATCTTTTTGGTTGTTGTAGATACTGACTAAGAGTTTGTACGATGTAAGATATATCAGGCCTAGTCACAGTCAGATATAACAACTTGCCTATGAGTCGTTGATAACTACCTTGATCAGGCAACGCAGTGTCTTCTGCTAGTTTGTCTTGGCAAAATTGTTCATCATATTCTCTTGTAGTGAGCTTTATATTTGTATCCATAGGTGTACTAACAGGTTTAGCTGCTGCCAATCCAAGTTCAGATATTAATTCCAAAGCATACTTTCTCTGATGCATCAAGATACCTTGTTCTGATCTTGCAAATTATGTCCCAAGAAAATACTTCAACTCTCCTAAATCCTTCATTTTAAAAGTCTGTTGAAGAGCTTCTTTTGTATCTTGTATGAGCTTTAGATTATCCCTTGTTAACAACATATCATCCACATATACCAACACCACAACAGTTCTATTTTTTGTTTTCTTCACAAATAAGGAGTGAACGTAAGGACTCTGTCTGAACTGGAATTTTATCAAAGCGTCAGTTAACTTTGAGTTCCACTGTCTAGGTGCTTGTTTTAGCCCATACAAGGATTTTTTGAGTCTACATACACTATGATCCCCCTGACTCTTAAATACTTGTGGAAGATTCATATAGATTTCATCATATAAATCACCTTGTAGGAATGCATTGTAGACATCCATTTGATGTACATGCCATTTCCTAGATGCTACTAGTGCTAGCACAGTTCTAACAGTAACCATTTTAACAACTGGAGAAAATATTTCTTGATAGTCTATACCTTCCTTTTGGCTATAGCCTTTAGCTACCAGCCTGGCTTTGAACCTTTCTATTTCACCAGTGGATTTATATTTGACTTTGTATATTCACTTGCAACCTATAAGTGTTTTTCCTTCTGGAAATTTAACAATTTCCCAAGTGTTGTTATTTTGAAGTGCCTCAATCTCTGACTTCATTGCATCAACCCACCTAGGATCCTTTACTGCTTCTGCATATGTACCAGGTTCAGTTGTAGTGGACATTGTTGATATGTAAGCCTTGTACTTTGTTGAGATATTTTCATAGGACAAGTAATCTAATATTGAATAATTGACATCATGATCTACATTCAGGGACACAAAATCTTTCATCCATATTGGTGGATGTTTTTCTCTTCCAGGCCTTCTATTATTTTGTATATCTTGCTGATTTTCTCCTGATACTGCAGAAGGAAGAAATGTTGTTTGGTCTGTTTGGTTCTGTTCCATGTTTTCATTAGTATGAAATTCCAAGTGGTCTGCTCTTGATTGTGCATTCTGATCTTGACCTTCATCTCTTGTATAATCAGAACCATAGTCTTGATTATTACCATCTTGGTTGTGTGAGTTTTGTAGGGAACCAACATCAGCAGCCTGATATTCTTCAGTTCTTCTGTTGTCTAGATAGGGATGAGATAGGAATAGAGTAGAAGAAAAGGTTGTGACATCCTTGAAAGGAAATACATTTTCCCTGAAAGTTACTTCTCTGCTTACAAAGAAAGAACAAGTAGTTAAATCATATAATATATAACCTTTTTGTACCTCTGAATATCCCATTAAAATTGCAGATTTAGCTCTTGGTTTGAGCTTGTCTGTTTCTTGTAGAATTTTTGCATAACATAAGCACCCTATAACTCTTAAATGAATTAGAGAAGGCTTTCTTCTGTATAACTTTTCAAATGGTGATACTCCTAAAATTGATGAAGGCAGACTATTAATTATATATACAGCAGCTAATACACAATGACCCCAAAATTTGATAGGAATATTAGCTTGCAATCTTATTGTTCTGGTTACTTCTAGTATATGCCTATATTTTCTTTCAGCTACTCCATTTTGTTGTGGAGTATAAGCACATGTTCTTTGATGAATTATTCCTAACTTGTTAAACACATTGTTACAAACACTATTGACAAATTATGTTCCATTATCTGTTCTTATTATTTTTACTGTTGTGTCAAACTGTGTTTGTACATATTTCAGAAAATATTGAAGAACAACACACACATCAGATTTGAGTTTCAACAAATATATCCAAGTCATTCTAGAATAGTCATCTACTATTGTTAGGAAAAACTTATTTCCATCAAAAGTAGGAATCTTATAAGGACCCCAAATATCCATATGAATCAATTCAAAACAAGTATTACTTTTTATACAATTTGCTGGAAAAGGTAACCCAACTTGTTTTGCACAAGGACACACATTACAACTATTCACTACTTATGCTATAGATTCAGTACTCGTTTGAATTATTTTCTTAAGAACAATCAAAGACACATATCCAAATATTTTATGCCATAGACTTATATCTTCTCTACTAAGTAAATTCTTGGCAAGAAAACTGAAATTCATGTCTTTATTAACCAGTTGACTCAGTAGAATGTATAGCTCATCTCTCTCTTTACCAATCTCCTTTACCCTCCCATTGAAGAGATCCTGAAAAATACAGAAATGAGGGTAGAAGGTTGCTGCACATGCTAGTTCCTTAGTCATTTTTGACACAGACATCAAATTGAA